>JAOBRG010353131.1:0-13236 GCA_027574985.1 Umimayanthus nakama
CACGTGACATCATTGTAAATCAGTTGAGACTAGTGAGTCTCTGTAGTTGATCGAATAAACGAACACAACACGAAACAACATAGCGTTCCAGGAACGTTTTCGGGGTCATATCAAAAGTCAGGCAGTGCGCTAGATGCTTTATAATCCCATCCATAGAGAAGCGATGATGCAGTCTAACAGTCCTTAAGTATTTCTGGAGCGGTCTAGCAAACGACGGGAACAAAGATTGTGCGGTTTCTTCAGGGTCCATAGGAACACAAGGCCCGCGCTCGAGCTGGACGCGTTTGATGTGGCCAAAGGCTTCTTCACAAGCGTTGCACAAACGCGCTTTACGTCGTTTCACTTTGCGATCGAACTCAGCTTCTTCATAAAAGCGATCATTCCGGGCTGGATCTCGTCTACGAGTTGAAGCGGCCGTCAAAATTGCCCTGGCCCGCGGGTTGACTTTGTCATTTTGCTTTCCGTCTATATCGTAGAATTTGAGACTGGAGTACTGCTTGTGCGATGACCTCGCCGGGGCCTGCCAAAGAAACGGATTATATTCGGGAAAATCCTTATAATACTGCTCCAAGACAAACACGGCTGTCCGTTGGATCGACAGAGGACCGATGTTGTAAAATCGGCTTGTTCCGTCTGTGCTGCGAATCACTTTGAGTGTAAACAAAGGGTCGGTATGTCTTATCCAGAGAACGACCAGAGAAGCGTAGTGCAAAAACAGCAGAGTGTCTATCAAAGTGACCGCAAAATGAAGGATGTCCGCGAACTGTTCTGTCTTTCGTTGGATGATTCTCAAACCGTAGAATAACCAGTAGCAGACGAGGACCACGAAAACTAGAACCATAAAGCCGACGCGAAGAACAAATATTCTAGGCAGAGTGACTCGCGACATGCGAAAATACAGAGCCCAAATACCGATCACTAACAAAAGTTCTTTGACGGCAAAACTGATAAATAAACCGTCACAGTTAGAGTTACACGGCGTAGGTTTCCACGTTACGATGGGAAAGACAACGAAAAGAATCGGCGAAATTACAGCAAACAGGCACAAAAACGCCTGAGGTATCAGTTTAAAATGGCGCCCAAAACTACCGCATGAAATTCGACGGCGTTCTTTCCCAGCTTCGCTTAAGTCTGTTTCGCTGAGAGTTACAATCGATGTTGCAGTTTCAGTGATAGAAGTGGCAGTTTCGCCCCAGTTATCATCCTGTGGAATAACCTGTACTTGTATTATTCCTTCATCTAGGATTTCTTGACTGCCAGTTTCCTCGGCTCTATCCCTTCGATGGTCTCTATGATTATGATCGCGATGATGCTCACCTCTCGGCATGGTTAAATTAACAACGAAATCTCTGGTTAACGATCAATCCTTCGGCATGAAATGCGTTTGATTTCTAGAACGACCCGGTAGATATTCACTGTTCTTCTCTCGAGTGGGTTCTAGCAGCAAGAAGTGAGGGATATTTGGCGCTTGTTTGAAAGCTCAATCCACACAATGACCTCAAAAGCAGGTTTGTCGGAACGCTTCTCATGTCAGTTTCAAGACCTCTTTTTCTCGAGAGCGACTCCCTAGGGGCCACGCGATTGGTCAGCTATAATTTATTAACATTCTTTAGAATAATTACAAGCCCTATCAATGTTCGTCACTTTTTTACGGGCTTACGGCTCATTGTAAGTGACCCGAGGCGTGTATGACAGTTTTTCATTACTCTCAGTCTAGAGCTTCTTGTCTCTCGTATTAGTCGTCTGTCACCTCTTATTCTCTCTTCTTACTTAACACCCTGTGTTTCTAGCCACGATGTACTGATAAATCACAATCAGGCGTTGACCCACTGGAGCGCGTGCATGGACGCCCCGCATCACTAGCGTGGGCTAAACTAGTATCCAAGAGTGCCCATCCCCCCGGATATTTGACGCGAATTAAGTCCCGGGTAGGCGGGAATTTGACATTTGTTCAGGTCCCGGTACCCCGGGCACTTGCCAACAGGATAAAAACGTCGCAGCACCTTGCATATCATCCAAATAATATGCATCAATATCATTCGAGAAGGCAGTGTAAAGGGTTGTTTTCAATTTTATTTTGTAACCACGTGAATTCACTTAAGTATAGAAAACAAGAACAGATATTAAAGATACTCGACACCATGAACTGATGAAGTATTTTATAATGTATTAAAATGCCCGTAGCAAGGGGCTACACCGCGACTTTAGCGAGTACTTTTTGAATTCTTCCTCGCTGCGTGCGCGGTCCAGCTACAAACAAACCTGGCAAGAATGTAAAAAAATACTAGGATTTATGCGAACAAAGCTGGGTACATTTTACTAATGATTTGCTACTTTGCCAATAGCTGAAGCCTGATGGTAAGGAACCTTCTGAAAACAGTTTTGAGTTGCAAAGTCTTCAAACAGACGATTTACATTGTTCAAAAGTGCGCTGAGCTCGTACCTAGACCCTAAGTGGTCGCCACACAGGAAAAAAATTGATGAAAGTAAAAAATAGTGGAAATGGTAGTGTTGAAAACCGCATTCAGGTTTCCTGAAATCGATCTGGATTTTGTCACTTCAACCCTTGGGCAGGGCATTTGACTCCTAAGGTAGGGAGGAATTTGACAAAAGAAAGGGCCCGCATGGTGGGGAATTTGACCAAAAAAATGTCAAATGCCCTGGGGTCAGCCCGGGGGGGGGGCATGGACACCCTTGGATTTGACTCGTACATAACAACTGACACGCACAACCTTCCGTTGAAAGTGATTTGTTATTTCGAATGTTAAAATTCATATTGGTACATGTATCTCGGAATCCAGCTCTGTTTTAAAATCTCTGCTTTCTTTGCTAGGAAGAACGAGAGTCGTATTCCGTCGGCTGCTAAAATGTCAAAAATATAGGTATAAAGATCTGGTATTGACATATACATTATCGGAGCGTTCTTGACCTTTTCTATCTACTGTTGGGGAGTACTTTATGGTAGGATGGCGCAAGTCTTTCCACTGAAGGACGAAAGACAAAAAATGCAAAACTGAGCTTATAAGTAAAACCACGTTTTTTTTCCACTAAAACCAAAGCGGCTTGTTCACTCCCTTTGAAACCTGGTTAATCATCTATGGGTAAATTACTATTTCTGACTAACACAATACGGAGCTAAGTGCCTTGGCCCTTAGCAATCATGTTTGCTAGAAGGGTTGCTTTGTCAACTGAATGAGTAAAGGCTAAACAAGTAGTTTCCACATGTATCTGAAAGTCGTAATTGGTGGAGAGCATTTCTTGTATAAAGGGACCAGTCAATGATAAGGCCGAGATAGAGGCAGAATAGAAAACGGTGGGGTAATTAAAAACACCACATTGTCTTTGGTGCGGAAAAAGAAAAAGTCTTGGAATTTCAATGTGGAGAAAAAAAAGTACCAACTGTATTCCATTGGTAGAGTTAAACAAATTTACGTTTTAAAAAAGGTTTGGTCAAAATTGTCTCATGTTCTTCACCTTAAAATCTATCGGCCGTAAACCGGCAGTGACCGCTCCTCAAGTACCACCAGATAACTATACCTATATTTCCATCACTTTAAATTACATGTAATTCATTAAACAATTTCGGCGCTCTTTTCTCGCAGAGCAATTTCATAAATCTCTTAACATGTATCGTACAAATCTATTTTCTTTTTCTTGCTACGTTGAGCGATTCTGAACAGGCAAAACTTGGAGTAGCAGGTTGGTAAAATAATTTATTGTTGTCTCTGTGAAAGCTGCAGTTTCTAAAGTAAAAGGCCATCAGCGGCGTGTGAAGGGATATTAGTGTTTGAGAGCTCGTGGGGGTGAGGTGGAGAGGGGGGGCACCCGGAAGAAAATATTGTTTAAAGGTATCATTTATTGCAGTTTAGTCGTCCTGCACTGGGTGTCGTTTTGACAAATAGAAACTGGTTTTACATAAGTTTAGAAGAAATTTAAAACTAAAATGCACAGGAATAGGGGGAACGAGGTCGCCACATCCAAATCGTACATTTCGAGGTAATGTTAGGGTTGGTAAACACGGCCAAAATTTGATATTTTGACTAAGTGTTGAGCTCAACTTTCGTACGCTTATGTCATTTCTTCCAGAGTAGCCCAACCCCTCCACTACGTGGTTTAAAGTAAGCCAGAACATCAGTTATTAGACATATAACAACTATTAAGATGTAAGAGCAGCCAAATATTTTCTGCAAGCCGTGTTGTCGTGATGGCAGAACGTTACTAGGGCAACAGCTACAACAACCATAAGTATCACAATGATGACAAGAACTATCACGAGCCCTGTGTTCTCCGCCGCTGCAACACAAAAAACACCATAAGAAAGGTTAACATCTAGCGCCAATATGCTTGGCATTATTTGTCAAGAGATATTTACTGTGAAGGGACGTGACGCACAGCCAAGCAAAGAACGTAATGTGACTTGACAAAACTACCAGTGGGGAGTTACAGTCATTACATGAACACAAGTGTTTGTTGGATAACAGGCTGTATGAAAACTAAACTATACCCGTGACCCTTGAGTGTGTGTCCGTGCCAACGATTTTCCTACAAAAACTTCAAAGGATTTCCGAAAACCTTACCAACCCGTAAGTTTCTCAGTTTGAAACTTTTCGAAAACCACCAAAAGCTTTTGTAAAGTTTTTGACAATTATGGAAGGTATCCAAAACTTTCCGAAGATTTCCAATGATTTTCCAAAAATTTCTGAAGATTTCTGAAAATTGTGTTTTTTTATATGTAGTAAAATACTGGCTGGGACTGAATTTTATTTTGCAGTATTAAAAACTATTTCCGTCACTGGCTATGCTTGTTCGTAAAAGAAAATTACTTTGTTTCCCCTATGCCCCTTCAATCCTTATGTCAAAACTGGAGATGAATGTTCTCTTGCAGTAATACAGTATTGAAACACATCATTTTACCTTTAAGGTCATTCCCCTGTTTTTTCAAAAACGCCCATTTTAGCCATATTTTGCACAATATCCACTAAACAAGTACGGGGACCCCCTAAATTTTTTTTCGCTCATTTCATTGACGGCTTAATGATCTCATATACTTGAAAAAACAGTTAAAAAATATATCGACAGAAACTTGAAATATAAGTGAAAACGTTTTAATTGACACAAAACACCGAACCTCAACCTCGACTCTAAGGGTACTCCACTAAAATAATTTTTCCCGGCTAAAAAATAGCTAATAAATATATAACAGGGAAAATGTTACAATAATACACAATGGACAGAAAGCAACACATGTCAAAACTATTGCACGCACTCAAGCAACACCACATTTTACAACGTCAAAATTTCATTTTGCCCGAAGTAACGTCTGTGGGCATGCTAGCTTGCAAAAACTTCAAGCATCCTTTGTGCGTTGTTTCGTCTTGATTTCACCACTACAAACTACTCAGTTTGTTCACTGTCCAACCTTCAGTAATAACTCAAGGTAAGGATCGTTTGGAAGAGACAGTTCTCTCGCTAGCTTGCATTGGAACTTGATCAAGTTTTCAACAACACGCCAACAAGGATGTGCGCTACTAAAGGGTATCAGGCCCCTGATTTTGATGTTAAGCGCACACGTGGGTTCGTGTTTGCTGGGTCAATTCTGCGTAATTACTTTATAAAAGAAACAATGAAAAGTGGCCATACGTGTAGCTGATGGTTCTTGTTTTGGCCTTGTTTCCATAAACTCGTGTTGGGCTGTCAAAAAATAGGAACAAAAAAGTCATGACAAATTGTGTATAGTTCATGAGCTGTACACAATACATCAAACGCACGAGACAAAAATGACGTTTATTGATGCGGCCTACTGCTTTAGATATAAAAATCCAGCTGGTTTAGCTGGTGAACTTGGGTGTGAATTGGATGGGCAGATAGTTTCTACTGCCGTGGGATCACCTTAACCGGGATTAGAGAGTTGATCTCTGGACGCTATGTTCCAGCTGTGATCAAGGAGATTATTAAGATTGCGTTTCTAGCGTTCTGATTGGTTCATCAGTATATACACCAAGTTGCCAAATATGGAAAGCGACTGCACCAAGTGGTGCTGAAAATTTTTAAGCGGGAAGCTAAGGGATCGTCCATTTTTTCATCATTATCACGAGCGTGGAACGTACGCTGGGGGAACGGGGCTCCATGGTCGATGTACGCTTTTTCCAAAATTTAAAAATGACATTATTATTTTCAGCAAAAACATCTTTTTTTTGCTTTCTTATTCGTACGCTTTTGGGGGGAGGGAGGGGGTTAGCAAAAAGAGTACGTTTTGTACGCTCGTGATAATGATGACAAAAATAAACGACCGCTAAGTTTCTAGGTATTTGAGCGAAGAGAGGGTTAAAAACTATTTTACAGGAAGGGGAGGGGTGTTTGGTGGTAAAACCTTGCAGGGGACCCTGTTCGTTTGATAATCTAGCTTATATTCCACGCAAAATCAGGAAAAAACAAAATAATTTCAAAATAAATAAGAAACCTTTTAGGTCGCGGTCTATTTCTTCAGCCATGACCCTCTTTTGCCTTTCCAGAGCCTCGTATGCTTCCCTCTTGTGCAGCTTCTCCTGCTGCTTCATCCTGCGGCGGAGTTCCTTCTGCTGCTTCTCCTCCATCTCTTCTTGTGCTTTTATCACTAAGGCATTACATCACACACGGGACAAGAATCCGCTCAGTTCATAATATTTGAACTCAAGCGCTAGCATAGATAGCATAGCATAGCATAGATTATTAAAATATTAATATACTCTATGTTTTTAAAAATGAAGTCCACAAGTCGAAAGACAATGGCTGGCAGAAAATTTCATTTTTATTGGAAAATCCGTTTAGATTTGTTGAAGAGTTTCCAAGAATACAGCGCTTAAAATATCAACACATATTTGGCAAACATAAACTTCACGTTTTTCAAAAATACTAATTGATACTTTGAACGCTTCTGCAGAACCGAGCTAAAACTTGCGGTCTTTCACGATCAATCTGTTGAGTTGACAAATTCAGACTAAGATGGCATCGGCAAATTCTGCTACAGGACAGACCCATCCATATTATCATGATCTTTATGATACTGTAGGTAAAATCATTGTAAATCTGTAAACTAATGCTTTGTACAATTGTACATAAAAATTTCTACAAAATTGCAGTTTTTACATAATTTCTTTTAAGGACATTAAGTTACTTCATTTGAATTGAAAACCCCAACTGGGGATAGAATAAAAATTTCTGTAACTCTGTCAAGTTCAAGACACTCCTTTAGTTAGTAAAACAGTTGATCATTTCTTGCACTTTGGGCAATTCAGCTTCATGTTATTCTCCAGTTATTTCAAAACCAGGTACATCGTTATTTGATAACTAAATTCACTAATACTGGGTCTTAACAAGGTATGTTTTAATAGCTTTGATCCCATTGTTTTGGCAAATTTATGATCCCTGATCCCAAAACTTTTCAAAAAATTGATCCCTGATCCCAAACGATTTCGAGAAATTTACCCCGTATTCTCTTAGTTCTCTTCTGATCCCAGTTCCCACCCTCTGATCCCTGATCCCATATACCTCATTACGACCCTGCATTAAAAATGTTCATTAGAAGACAAATTAAGTTTACAAGAATCAGAGGTACATCAGCTTACTTTTTTCTTCTTGCAGCTGCTTTTGTCTCTTTCTCTCTTCTTGAGCTTGTACTTCTCTCAAATACTTCACCATCTGAAACACACAGACACTGACAACTGCAACACAACACACCTTCCAGTTCCCTGTAGCCCAGATCACAGACTACGCGTGATACTACTCACTGCTACCCAGTAAACATATGTGATACTATGGTGCAGTCTTAGCTAAGGATCTAACTGTGTATACAAAAGTGAAAACAAAAAAAGAAGTAAAAACTAAGCATACTTTGTTTTCTCAATAAGGGATGTGTTTCCCAAGGAGTCAACCGATGCTCTAAAGTCTGTTCCAATCACCTTCTAGACATTTTGAAGACCTTGGATAATCAACAGTGATGTCTAACACACACTTAATCTGTTATGGCTCATCTCAAAAAAAGATGATTTGATTCAAAGGGATCAAGTTCATCTATCAACAATGAGTGCAACAGATCACGACAGATGTGATGGATGTAACAGACCGATTCTAACCAGGAAATACAGGGATGGCACTACATATGTTTGCTTTGAGTCATGGGACTCCAGGATCATGCTGGTTTGGAGTTTTGAAGGGGTCCAACAAAACTGGAACATCTACTGTATGAGAGCAAGTTTCTTTGTTTGGGTCAAAGTGACGCACTAGTACAAATTTGAAAATGCATATTTGGAAGCACTTTGCATAAAAACACACTACGTTAACTTGTATTTACACAATCACTGTTGACATGCATATACTGACAGTCCAATTTGTTTTCTAAGACTGACCACAATCTGAATTTGGGGCCATTTTTGTGAGACAGATGGTGACAACCAGGCTGTGAAAGTTTAAATGTATTGGACACCCCTCATAGTAATCTTTTCCTTATTACCGGTAGCTCACAACCAAATAAGAACGAAAAAAAACTTGAGAGAATGGAGTTTAGAGCTATCTGCAGATAACTTACATTTTGTGCACATCTCTTACATTCATCTGGTTTGAGGCAATCTCCAACAATATCGGGGAGCAGAGTCTGGATTGGGTTTCCCTTCAGGTCTAACCACTTCAGCTCTCTAAGGCGAACACAACTTGTTGGTAAACAGCTAAGCTGATTGCTGAACAGGTCCAGTCTCTGTAACTGCTCCAACTGGCCAAATGCAGCAGGCAGTTCTGTCAGGCCATTCTTACTCAAATCTAGCCGTATTAGGTGTTTCAGTGTGCAGAATGTATCCTGAATGTGAGACACAGTTTCAATACTTTGGCTTGGTAGAATGAAGTCAAGAATTCTTTATAGAAAACTCAGAGAACTTTATAAAGTTTATGTTAATATTACATATCATTAGATATACAAATGTTTAAATAAAAAACCAGATAGTTTTGCTGAGTGAGGTGAGAATAAACTTAGGCTTAAATGTATAAATATTTTGTATTACATGAAGTTAGCTTGCTCATGTAGAGTAAACTTTAAACATTTGACCATCAAATTATAGAGGGCATTTAGCTCTTGTCCAGGAAAATGGCCAGTTTCTAAAATATCAAACAACTTGGGGTTTGCCCTAGATGAAAATGAAGTGAGTTAGGGGGGCGGGCAAGTTTGCTTTTGCCTTCAACTTGCACGTGATGCCAATCCTCTGGCCTCTACAAAGTAAGCTACCGGTAACAACATTTTCATTTGCAAAATTTCTTAAATTGACTTGTGATAGAATGATGTTATAGCTTCTGAAAGGCCCATGAAGGACTGTGAAGGTAGTTTTTCCAAAATTTGCCAACACATAACTACTGCAAGGGTCCAGAAGGGTATTTTCGGGATATGGAATTTCACAAAAAAACGGTTCACAAGGATTCTGGATTTAACTGCTTCTAGGAAGTGGAATTGGCTAAAACTGGGCATAGGATATCAATATGAAAAGAAACTGGGATGCAGGATTCTTACAAAAAAGGAGTGGGAATGTGGGGGCCAGGACCCCTCTTCCAGACCCTGATAGTAAAATTTAAAAATTTGCTTCAATTAATTGGATGGATGAAAAAAGTTTGGGCCTACATGTAGCTTTACCATAATAAAACCATAATCTTCTGTCAATCTATCTTTTTAAATTTTTCAGAAGGTAATTTCTTACCGGCAAAGTTGTTAGACTGTTGCATGACAAATCTAGCACTGTTGCTTTAGGCAGCCCTGCCTGCAAGACACAAATTATTATAAATGTAAAACCAACTTGCAGCAATTTTATATACAGTATAAGTCCAAACCTTCTAGCTAATTAAACTCACTTTGTCTATAAAATTAAATAGTATTTTAAAACAAACTTGTTTCTAAAAATATCCCTCTACGTATATCCATGTGCCATGTGGTCGAATGGTCAAACATACATTATGCTAGCGCTGTATTCGTCTCTCGTCTAATGATACGTGTCTGAAAAATATCTCGCAACATATCATGCTATCGATATATTTGAAGCAAAAAGGTCCGACACGAGTGTTGTAACATGTTAGAACACCATAAGTGTGACAAAAATCCCCGGACCCGTTATAGCAAAACAATAACCTGCGCCAGTGCCCAGTGGTACTCATAGCCAAAACTCACAAGATTAACAATAAGAACTCAGAACTGCAACTTAATTTTGCACGAAAACATCATTTTCATGTTTCAAGCTAGTTAGCTTTAGTAATACAATACACAAAATACTAAAAATCCAGCATCAGTTAATCTGAAAGCGCCGTCGCAATAGTTAAGTTACACAAATAGTTGTTTACTTTTGCGATTTGTTCAATTCGTTTCTGGTGCAATTTCTATTAAAAATCTAAAACGGTATCGAGGCCTTTAATAGCGCCAGGCGCTGATACTTACCAGTTCTCTCACGGGCACTTTCACAAGATTACATAAGCTCAAATCTAACTCGTTGCCTTCCAATTTATCCTTTAATTCTTCTTTGGACATTTTTCTCGCCATATTTATAAAAAATTGAAGCGATCCAGTAAAAACCCTCCAAGTAACAATTTCTTACTATGCCAGCTGTGGCAGCTTGTCTTCCGGTCAGCGGTAAATTTTGTTCCCAGACTCCCGCAGAACCGCAACAAACCACAGGTGGCCCAAGCTACCAATATGTATTGAAAATTTGAATAAATTGGGTGTTCGGTTACATATCGCGGTTTTAAGCAAATGTATGGGGAATTTGAATTTCCCCCTATGTTATGAAAAACAATAAAATTCACTATTTACCTCGGGTTTCTCGTACGACGCGAATTGAGGGACTGCGGGAAAATTGAAAATCGTGTTTATCCTACGATTTTCAATTTTCCCGCAGTCCCTCAATTCGCGTCAAACCGCTCAAAAACCCGCCATAAACACAAGGAGTGACAACTACATGAGAAACCTGAGGTAAATAGTGAATTTTATTATTTTTCATAACATTATAGGGGGAAATTCAAATTCCCCATACATTTGCTTAAAACCGCGATATGTGACCAAACACCCAAATGATACATATTGGTAGCTTGGGCCACCTGTGAACAAACTTGGGTCGGACGTTTACTGGAGAGGTAACGTTAATATCGAAAGCAGACACCTGACCGCCTTATGAAAACAGAACGTGATTGAACAATCTCAAAAATAAAGTTTCGCATTTTTCATGATCATAAGCCTTCACGCGAATTAAAAAGCAACGACCGGATTAAACTGACAAGCAAGAAAAAGAGAAATGAGAGGTTAAAACCCAGCAGGCGTCTTCGTTGCCGTCACTCGTGCCAACTTGTGCGAGGTCCCCATTATCGTTGAACCACCACCGTTTCCTCATAAAAATCACATAAAAGAATAGCGACGCGTATTGCCTGCGTAACGGAAGTAATTCAGAATTGGTCCGGCAAAAATAGGATCGATCAAGCGAGGAGTTCTGGGGGCATGCTCCCCCGAGTAATTTTTAAAATTAGCTTGCCTAAAGTGCAAACGTGGTGCATTCTCAGAGAGAACCGTAACGAAAAATTAACCGACCCTTACGTAAAAATTGCTTGTGTTTTTGCGGCAGAAAACGGACTTTTTTTTAGTAAAGTAACCTTTCGATATATTCAAATAACTGTTGTTTTCAAACATAAGTTGCAATCCTCATTTCGCGGTTTTAAAAGCCCGTGTTTGTAACATTCCTACGTTGCAAAAGATATTGTAACATCCCTTTTCTCCTCAAACTGCTTGTACTCAGAATAAAATACGAAATATTCATGGTTGACTGGAAAAGTCAAAATAATAACTTTGCAAACTCCGAATTCGACTTGAAGTTCAGACTAAGAGCAATGCAGGTGCCTAAATGAAACAGCGACACTCGTGTATTAGCCCTGGAAGCAATGTGGAGAACAAATATCGCTGTATCATAGTAGACACCTACAATGCTATTTAAAGCTTCGTTACATCCATGGTGCATTGCGGTCTGTGTATACAACAACGCGCAATGCAACGAATCAGAAGACAACCTTTTTTGAATAAGGTGTATAAGCACAATAGTACGATCACTAGATAGCTCAATCTGCTTTCTTTCAAAGCTTTATTAACTTCTTGTTTCTTACGTCTCTTAAACGTTATCAAAAAGGATAGTCACTAAAACAATAGTCCGAAAAGAATCTTTTTTTTTTAATAGGTAAACAATCATTCTATAGCAGAATGGATATATATGACACGAAGAAGCAAGATTCAAGCTCAATCGTTCTATTTCAGGTCTGGTTTCATTTGTTATCTTAAATAATGTCCAGCAGACATGTAATTTAAATACGTGAACAGCATTGTATCGTGGGCTTATGCTTTTGCGACAGAAATCATGAAAGGGGGATGGGGCAGTGAAAAATCGTAAAGGACAGTCAAAGCAAAATAACAGTTGTGAGCAGACAGCTGCTCTGCCATAGAGGCAGCTCTATGCCCATATTCACTAGCAGAATCCAAAACTAAATAAGTATTGGGATATAAAAAGATCTTCCCAAGAAACTATCAATTCGATTGATTCCTAGCGGTATTGGGGTAGTAAAACCTTTTCTTGGGAATTATAAAAGATTTCCGTTTTAAAATCCTCTAATTATAAAAAATACCATTCAAATGCTAAGAATTAGTTAAAAGCACATTTGGCCTATTTGTAATTGGAAAGTATATTACATATATTTAACCTCATTAGGACTAGCTGAGTAGCCAGATGTGTGATATGGTTTTTTATTTGTTGATTGGTGTTCCCATTAATACGACAAAAGACCAAATCTCCGTTTAGCATGCGTGGATGCACGCACGGAGGCCGAAGTCCTGCCCTAGGCTATAAGCACAATAAAAGATGACCATCTGATCAACTTTACCCATCCTAAACTAAACCAATGTAATCTAACCTCAGCTAATCTAATCTAAGCTAGTTAAGCTTAATCTCGTTTCCCATCCAACGTTTCCATCCGGGCTACGGCAGCAATGAATGGCCTGATCTGAGGCATGCCTAATATAGTAATTCAATCGATGCAATCCTGTGTACATGCTCATATCCAGGACCAACCCACCCGCCTACGGCAGTAAGGCTCTATTCTGAGAACGAAGTATTCCATTGATCACTGAACAAAAACATTAACAATAACTGACACTTTTTAACAATACGCTATTGTATGTTCTTTACGGATGGTCAGTTTAAG
>JAOBRG010353153.1:0-13235 GCA_027574985.1 Umimayanthus nakama
TGTCCATTTCCTGGAGTTCTTCCTTTGTCCAGTCCACTATTCCAGCGCCATATCGGATGATAGAAACTGCTCTTGAGTTTATGGCCTTAATGGTATTACCACCGTTCAGTTTAGACTTGAGGATTTTCTTCACCCTGCGAAAGTACTCTTTTCTTACCAGCTCTTTAGTTATTAGTTATTATTACTATTATTATTATTATTATTATTATTATTATTATTATTGTTAATATTATTATTGTTGTTATTATTTGAAGAACTTACAAAATCACATCTGCTTTCACTAAATCGTCGGTCCAGTTTATGTCTATTTTATTCTTAGCATGGCAAACCTTTTAAAGGAACACTGTTGTTGTACTCAACATACCTTTGATAAGGCTATGAGCATTGGTTCATCTTGAATAAATGAAATCACTTCAGTTTCTGCCTTGTTATTCAACAGATCCTGATAGTCCTTGTACGCGTTAAGATACCTGCAGAAATATGAAGACATTCTTGGCCAACCACTTCTACTAATAACAACAACAGTGATGACAACAAAAATTGTAAGGGTCCAAAAGAGCATCAATAGCAACGATATTAAGGAACGGAAGAAGAAAGAAGAACAAATTGAATATATTTGTATAAAAAACAACAAAAACAACAATACGAAAAATAACAACAACAAGTCAAGGAAATTGTCCTTCGCAAAAGATTTCTGGGTAAAATCTCTCCTAATAAAAACACAGTTGCATCGAGTCACAAAAGTAAAAAACATTACATTCGTGTATAACTGTATGAATTCCTACATCAGTTGCACATTAGTTGTATCTATAAATCTACAATTATACAAATACTAATTCGTAGAAACAACATACAGTATAAAGAAATCCCAATGTTGGACATTGGAACTCCTGTCTGCAAATAAACAGGCCTCAACAACATCAACTTTAAATTCCATACGATCGTTTTAAAATTGGCAAGGCATAACAACAAGGGATGAAGAATTGTCGGTTATTTAACAACAGTTCAATTTTAACCGCTGTCTAACTACTGTTCCCAACACCTTTGAACAAAGGATGAATATCGGCTAAGGTTTAGATGCGACTGGCTCTAAATGTTTTGTGCTAAATGATTGATTTTAAACTACAAATTCTACATTTGTCCCACGTTGAAACTTTCTCCCAGCAAAGAAACATGCACTATCTAACAAAAGCCGGAAATTTCAAACTCATATCCCACTGTTCCACTAAATGCTAAAAGAATAACAAAAAGGAAACAAGTTTTAAAATCAATCGTATGTGCTACGTAGGGTTCTGAGTGACTGAGTTGGAATGAGAGGGGACAAAGGTAGGGGGGTCGATTAAGGAAAGTACTGTTAGAAACACACACGTAATTCTTTTATAATCTCAATCTTTTAAATAATTTGTGAAATATTTTATATGTATGTACGTTCATGTTTTAACGAGTTCTTTTTTAAAGCTCCTCTATGATACGTGCTTAAATAAAATATTATTATATTATTATTATTATTATTATTATTATTATTATTATTATTATTACGTAGTTCTCGTTGCTGTCAAGCTCCACTTACTTCTGAGGCCCGACAGTGTTCATCTTGAAGACGCTGACCGCTTGGTCCATTTTGTCTCGCACAAGTGTTTCATCGACCCTGACTGACCGCAAGGTCAGTTTTTTGTCTCTCATCTCTGGGAACAATTCAACTTCAACCTATGATAAATCAAAATTTTCTTTGCTTTTAAACAATATGAACAAACGCCGGTGCCAGGCGAGTACAGCGCTTGTGATAATAAATCGAGAAATGATTGGCTGGTCGTTTTAAACTAAAAATAGATACAGGCAGGGTTCAAAATAACGTTCATAGAAAACACCTTATTTCTGTAGCCCAAAATTTTTGCCTGGTATTTTCAAGCAGTAAAGTACTTGTACAATACTATTATGCGGGTTTGTTTCCGTCAATTAGAATGGCGTATTTTATATTTAAAAAACGACGACCGTTCTTGGTGCGTGTTAAGTAAACTGAACCAAACTGAACCCCATCTCGCCCATCGAGAAAAACAAGTGTTAATCAGAAGTGAACATAACAATTTCTTTGACTGTATTGTGGAAATAGAAACCGCCGGTAAGGTCCTAAAGATACGGAAGGCTATCTTGAGACCTGCATGGTGGGGATATTTCTACATCGTTCGCACAATCTTCACATAATGCCATATTGCTAACAAATAGTGCAGAATAAAACAGCTTGGAAAGGATTCCCAATTATGACAGACTAGGATGCTCGTCGTATCTTTTCGTGGCTAAAACTGCCGTTGTGTGTACATTTTGGGGGGTGAAGAAGAAAACGTAATCTTTACCTTGCCAACGTGACCTCTTTAAGGAATTCAGTATGTCAGTTACATAACATTTAAGAAAAAACAAAAACAGAGTTACTTGTCAAGTAATGAAATTGCAGTTGGCTCTTTTGCTCTAAATTCCGATTTTAATTGTAAATACGTGTATAATTCTCTTGTGTACAATTAAAGTGATACTTTTCGTGGATAAAATTATGAGCAATTAAAAAGCATTTTCTTTTTAAGGATGTTTGTATCATCGAAGAAGTATGCGACGGGGTGGTAGGAGGATCTTAATTTGTCGATAGCTAATGTCCGACATCGGACAATAGTTGCAATATACAACATAGGTTTTTTGAAAAGGAAATCAAGTCCCGGGTGCTCTCCATTTTGGTTTTTTTTCGGTTTGTAATTCTGGAAATTTTCCACGTTTAGTGGAACAGGGTTTTATTCCAACCGGTGCATGGAACAGTAGCACTTGTTTCGTTAGTTAGTCTAGGTGGACAACAATAATTTTGTGCAAATGTAAAGAGCAGTTCAAACAGTAACACGAGAAAGGTGGCCTCCACTTGAACCTATTATTGTAAAACGTTATGTAAACCAAAGTGCAAATAAATGTATTGTTGTTGTTGTTGTAATCTACATTTTAACCAACAAAACTGGTACAGAAGAGTGATATCTGTATTGTGATTATTGTTACACCATTGTTAAATCGAAAAAAAAGTGGAACGCTGTTATTTATCTTTCTTCTTTTAAAACAACTCCATTATATTTACCACGCTGGGTTAATGGTTCCTTATTTCATCCACAATCACAAGACATCCAAGGAAATCTTGGCTGCAAAACTCTTTTAAGAACAAAAAGTTCTGCTCTAGATTTATTTTTAAAAGGTCAACAACTTCTTGTTCAAATGATATCGTTAATGCCATTGCATTTGAACAAGGAATTCTTTATATCATCGAATTGTTGTTCCAAGGTTTTGTGGATTATGAATGTCAAAATATTATTGATGACTTATTTCATTACTAAAATAATACAAAGTGGCATCAGGAAGAATGATAATTGCTTCCACGTACCCTGGGTAGATTCTCAGCACTCTGTACAATTTCTGTCAATAACCGAAGGATAATATCGCGGATTTCTCTGAACGGAGGATCAAAGATCAATTTTGCCCCATCGATCTGCAGCTGTACAACTAAAACCTGCAATGAGAAGTAAGCAGATCAAGCTGTAATTGGCTATTTACGATACAGGAACAACTATTTAGGAAAACAAGTAAATTGTGCTCCTAGAAGTCTCAACTTTATAACTAAGATTTCCTCCCAAAAATGGAAATATTTAAGGTATTGATAAAACCTTTTTGTTACGTTCACGTTTGCGAGCTTCTAAAAATTCCAGCAACTGAAAAACTACTTATTCTTTACTTGGAAATCTCATGGACCAGCAGTTATGAAAAGCATGACAACTGATTTAGCCAGTCAACACCTCAATCAAAACTAGGTTCAGGTGTAGGGAATGCCCTTGACCATCGTGCATTTTAAGATCCTTCTTTAGCCTTACCTCAGTCATAACGTATTTTAGGTCGGAAAATGTTTCTCCAAAGTCATTTCCATCCTATAAAGTTGAGACAAAAAGCAATGTTTACTGTGCTTATCAGATTCTAACGGTCGAGTAGCAGCATAACTATGAACAAAATAAAAAAAAAACATGTAAAAAATAAATTCCTGAAAAATCAACTTCCTATCAGGTTATGATAAGATTGGGATATTTTGTCAAATGTTTGAACAGTGACGAAACTGATATTACACAAAGTTCTAAGTTCTAAGTATATGGGTATATACTGTATTAAACAAGTTCTGCTCTTTAACAGATCAAAAACAAATGTTTTTTACGAAGTTTCTTTGATTTTGTTCAAATTTCAAAATATATTTGTTAAATGGAAAATTATATCAGCATATTAAAGATACTATGTAATTTTTTTACACTTGTAAATTGTAAATTGTTCGCGGCACGGTAATACTTTAGAAGGCTACAGATTTTTAAGCACTATGTTATCGGTATGTAAAATTGACGAGACTTTATATATTTCATTCTAGCATATTTTGTAACTCAAATGACTTTTAAAATAGCACTGTTGATGTAATTTTCTAAGTATTCGATTTTAGCATATCTCTTAAACTTCACAAATTTCCAAACACAACAAGCATGATTATTGCAATTTTAACATCAATCTAATCAATAACAACACCGTTTGTAGTTTTGTAGTTTAGACAGATTCATCTGGAAGAACAGTATTTTGCTAATTGTGACACCTGTATAAATAAAGATTCTACTCTAATTTGTTCTGTTCTATACCTTGTAAAACTGCAGAAACTCTACAAAGTCGGCCAACGAGTTGATAACCAGACTTTTCAGGTGGATGGACATGAGTGAAGCCACACAGGAGAAGAACTGCTCAATAAGAGCGGTTGAGTCCCCCTCGGTAGCAGGCACCATGTAGGACCAGTCGTTACGCCTGTTCACCAAAACCTGAGCACACGCTGAGATCCAACTGGAAACAACAAACGAAAATCTTTTGGATAAGGTTTGGTTTTCATTCAGGGAAAAGGTACATAGATTAAGTATTTTAAAACAGGCGAAAGCTGAATTACCATAAATGGTCTAATTAACTCCTTGGGCGTTTGTTTAGTTTAAGTGCTTTTATTGGTGCGTTAAACAGATAAGAGGCTCCATTTTGAGAGAGGCGTTAGTAAACGCCTTCCATTTATTGTACATACGCACAGGAATGCAAATAAAACGATCTGCGATTAGTGCAGTTTAGTTAAACAATTTTAATTCTGATATTTAATTCACATAAATGCTGCAACGGTTTGCAAATTGAGTAAAAAAAGTCAAAACTTTTCAACTTTCGTAGTTCTTAAAGTTAAAAGTATTGTTAAATTTATAGAAAAGATTTTTATGTAATAAATACCACATTTAGCTAGCAGGGGCCGTTTATTTGTTACGGGATATTTAACCTCAAAATCGACTTGGGCGTCTTTTAGATGCGAAGCGTTTAATAGAGAGTGGGGGTCAATTTAAGCTTTGATTAACATCTTCAACCTAGCCCTCTGGCTTCTGCCAAAATTAAGGCACTAATTTCTATTGTAACTGAAGCATATTTTTAAGATTCTCTCAAGAAGCACATGAAATAGCTTGGGCAAAGATCTTGGCATTTCACCGACTATATAGAAAAAAAGACTAAATGTAGTTACAGAATTTACCGATGCACAGTGACATTTGTGTTGTCGTTACAGATCTTGCAAGTTATGGAGTTACATTTTCTGTTGAAGGTGGCTTCCGAAGAAATCTGCATTTGCAAAAATCTGCAGAAAACTACAGATTTACATATACTTCTGCGGAATTTAATAGGCTTCTCTAGCTCTCTGCACTTCATGAGTTCTGCAGATTTAATATTTGCAGATCTCTGCATAAAATGTGACTCTATAAATGACAAGAAATGTCGACCTACGTTTTTCGTAAGAACTCCCTCGTCTTGGCACACTGTTTCTTCACCATTGCCTCAAACTCGCTGGGCGTAACAGGTGATCCTGACGCCAGCAGTTCTTTGCCATCAACAAATCGCACCTTAGAAAACCTGCAGAAAGATATCTTGCGTTGTTATTATCACATGCACTGACAAACTTAAGGATACAGCAACAAAACTGGTAGGAGAAAGATTGAAAAAGGTCACATGTTATCAAATGAGGAATGATGTGGTGTTATTCTCTCGTACTCTACAATCTCTGGAGTGTTTGTCTCTATGATATTGAATTTCTGGTAATTTGGCTTTCTACTCACGGTATAAATCATATACCGGTACTTTTCAAAACGTGGAAACTGACCGCGAAACTCAGCTTTTGAAACAGTCAATAACAGTACACAGTCGCGATGTTTACACGGATTGCAATTTCAAACCTCAACAAAAGCGAAGTGAAGTGTTTGGGTTTCAATAAAACAGTTGTTCCACTCCTACTGGTGGACATGACATTTTTATAGTCGACTTGGTGTTCCGCACCTCGTCCGCTATCTCAAAGATTTTATTAAATACCAAGGCACTGGAATGTCTTGTAATCTGATATGCTCTCTACTCACGGTATAAATCCTTTATACTGCAGTTTGTCAAAATATGGACAAAAATGGCCGTAAACTCGAATCGGTAGAAAATAGAATTCGATACATCTTTATCAAGTGTTTGGTATTTAATAAAATAATTATTCCACTCACGCTTGTTTGATTTGAGCTTGTGATAGCCGACTCGGTGCTTCCTACTTCGTTCGCTATCAAAAAGCTCATATCCAACGCGCGTTCGTGGAATAACTGTTAAATATCCAACGCGCGTTTGTGGAACAATTGTAAATAGACAATCGCACTTGTTTTATAAGGCTTAAATACACAACAAATACAATCCCTAAATTACAGTCAGGTTAGTCGAGTAGTTAGCACTTGCGCCTCCCACCTCTACGGACCCGGGTTCGAACCCTGGGATTCGCATGTGGGCTGAGATTTGGCTGATCTCAATCTAACTTCGAGGGCTTTTCTCCGGGTTCTCCGGTTCCCCCCCCCCCCGTAACATCAGCCTTAACGCCGAGATCTGTACCGTCTCCCCAGTTAGTCCCATGGCTAAATACTTTGAGACGTTACTAAAGTTATTTTTTATTTTATACATCTACACCCTATAAACTGGCATGCTGACAACATTACCCCAGAACTGACCTGTCACACCAAAGGTTCTGAATCTCCATCATGACCTGATTGGTTATAAACAAATTCTTGCTGTTGTACTCCTTCACACTACGGTAGGACTGGTGCCAAGGAACAGGCGCTCGGATCGTTCTGAAAGCAAAACCGCTGTTAACTCACGCCTTGGCAAAAGCGCGGTCTTCAGAGCTGGATAACGTTAGCTGGTAACTTGTAATAAGACGAAACTTAAGAAGAAACATACTTGACCACACCCGATTAAAATGTCTTCTAGTCAAAAAACGTTTCTTAACTCTTATATAGTACGCTTTTTTACCAAAACGATTTGAATGCTTAAATACAAACAACTGTCATCCGCCGGTTGTTAATTCAAACAGTTCGAGAGATGTAAAGGTCCAGGGTTTAAGGGACGTCACTATCATACAGTTAATGGAAAGCATGGAAATTAATTGTCTATGTCTATTCTTTTAAGGATATACTTATACAAGTCAGCAGTAAAGTACATATTTTCAAGTACAGTACCAAATACGTAGGAGAGTATTTCAGTACGCAATCAAAGTCTGCTTACTTATATATGTACACTGACTATTTTATACTGAGTGATTTAATCATTATAGAACATAACAAATCGTGTTAATGTTCACGAAATAGGTGGATGCCGACTTTTGCATGCTCTGATTGGCTACGCAAATCAGAGAATCCCTGGCTATTCACCTCTGAGAAATCAAATGTGACGCGAGTAGAAATGGCATTTTTTAGTACTTCGTCGACTTTATTTTTTGGAATTTCGTTAAATACCTCTTGGAGAAGAATCTGACACTGTAACCTATTCGAATTATGTCACATTTCAAGAATGCAGCACTAGGGAAATTCAAACTTAAAACATAATAAATAGCTGCTCTGTAAATAGAATTCTTAATTTTAACTGTCAATATGGATTGCAGCAACACAATAATACCAAAAATGTTTTAGAGAGCAGAAAGTTTCAGGTGAAAGTTTTTCAAGTTTTCAACAATAATCTGTACCTACCGCTGGGGAAACGCTTTCGGAGTTGAAGCGATGTGAAGCCTATTTTTCTCATCTTCGTCTTTAAGAATGTAGTCAACTGAAAAGACAGCAAAATCTGTTGTCAGTAGAAAACAATATTCTCAAGTTAAGAATCCGTATTTTAAGACTAGCACTACTACTAGAACAAGAGCTTTTTAACTGAAGTAGTTATTTTTCTCTTTTAAAAAGGAGATATTCTAGACAAACCATTCCATTCCTATAGTCACTAGCAATACATTAACAACTTCATTGCAGGGCCGTTCTTTTTTTTTTAAAAGTGTAACCGCGTTAATACAGCCACAAATGGGGCAGAGAAATTTGGCCGTATCAACGTGGCAGGGTCGAATTTCATGATTCAATGCATCACAATCGCCACTCCTGAGCAATTGTTTAACGTAAAACGCGTTCTTCGGGCAAACCGGGAGATGTATTGTCTAATTTCTTTATTTTAATTAAAGTTATTTTATACGCAGTATCATAACTAAGTAACAGATAAACGAAACTGACTTCCAAAGCTGTTTCCATTTTTCTTATTTGAACAAGATTGACCGTATAAACGAAGATAAATTTTAACGGATTATACAGATTGGGGTTTGGAAAATAGCCGTTGGCTGTATTAACGAGGTGGTCGTACGGCAGATATACAGTGTTTATACATATTTTAACGGTGTTATAAGTGGAATCGACCGTTTACGAAAGGGTAACTGGCCTTGGAGACACCAATGAAAGCCGTAGTGCTAAACTAAGCAGTCGTAAAGAGGATTCTAAATTGCTATCAATGTTATGTATGTGTCAACGACAACATTAAAATAGTGTTTGCAAAAATCACCTATGAAACTTTTGTTTGGTATTAACTTTTATCAAATTAACTTAAGTTTTTAAATTGTTTGTTTTATATTTGTTTAACACGTGATAACTTTATAATTTTGTAAAAAAGAACAAATTGATTGCGGATTATAGGGTGAAGTCAGGGTAACAAGATAATATACATGTATGAACGTGTATTTGGTAAGTACTTCAAGAACTTGAAACCATTTGCGTCATTTGCTCATTGGTTGAAGTATGCTTTTAAAACAGTTTCATTCTCCAAAAATTTCACAACTTGAAAATGAAAAACTCGAAAGAAAACGTCGAAAAACCTCGTTTTGCTCACTCATTCACTGTAGTTCTTGCCATGATTACCCAACATGCACCAACCACCGTGAAGTGGTCTATAAAAGTGAAAGAGGGCCCTCACCATTTTAGTTCGTTATATGCTAGCAAATGTTAAAACGCCACCTCACCGATTGCTTTTCGGACACTGAAGGTATAATCTGCTTTGACTTCCTCCTTCAAGCGGGCTGCAAGGGGATCCAGTTCAGAGTCCGTCCTCAGCTTTTCAGGAATTCTCTTCCCAATTATTCTGTCCATGACCTCTGTCTCCT
Organism: Umimayanthus nakama; assembly: GCA_027574985.1. Taxonomy (NCBI): domain Eukaryota; kingdom Metazoa; phylum Cnidaria; class Anthozoa; order Zoantharia; family Parazoanthidae; genus Umimayanthus; species Umimayanthus nakama. The sequence continues at coordinate 9,539 of JAOBRG010353153.1, forward strand.
GGGGCGCAAGGGCGTGGTCTGGAATTCCTTGGTTAATGTAGTATTCATAACGCTGTAGGTTACAGAAACATCATAATTGGAATATGGCGATGTTAGGAATTCTTTGGTCATTATCCTTGCCATTACTGCTATGAATATTATCACTGTCATAACACTGCCATCCATTATTCTAATCGTTAACGTCGTCATTGCCACTTCCATTAACATGATTATTGTCGTTACTATTCATTTCGCAAAAGAATCTAAGACCTGATTCGTTATAGGGCAAATGTAATGACTAGTACGCATCTTTAACATACAACACATCACTTAACTGATTTCAAAAAAAATCTGTACATTTTTCAAGCCACTAATTTCACAGCTTTATGGGAAAAAAGTTCAAGGTAATTTGTAAAGCCTTTCAGACACTAATTCAAGGCCTTTCAAGGGTTTTTTCTTTATTGTTTTATTCAGCTTTCACGGTATTCTATATGCTATCCAGGCATTAGTATCAAGGACGATTAAGGCCTTTCAGACGCTACATTAATTAAAAGAACTTTTAAAGCTTTTCATGAACGAAACTTAAGGCCTTTCAAACCTTTCCAAGCATTGCTTCCATGACTTTTAAGGATTTTCCTTCAAAACACACTAGTCTGAAGCGAAATTGTCTAAACGAGCAAATAATGATGAGGTTTTTCTGAAAAAGTTGCTTTTCATGTGTTGGCCTTTACGTTTAGAGTAAAAGATGCCACTAGAGCAACAAAAATACATGCACGGTTGTAGACTCTACGCAGTACTATATTTGAAAATCAAGTTCAAAGACTTTCAAGGGCCGACAGCACCCTCTAGAAAAAAGATCCTTATTAAATCGCAGAAAAAAACTACCTCAGCTGAGAGCAACTGACTCTCGGGTACAACATAAACTAATATCACCTGATATGAGTGAAATAGTTTGAAATCTAAAGTGCTGTCACAGTGTCTTAACTTGTCTCTGGATAAGCTTCAAGGGGCCGTTGGAAAATAGTTTTGTTAACGCCTTTAACATCCAATGGACGTCAGGAAAGAAGGCAAGGGGTTCGCGCGTGAAGGTGGACGTTAGTTAACGGTAATCAAATATTACATCTAAAACATGATCAAAATGTGTGATAGTGTCGATTTAAAGGCAAAACTTCAACGAAGTATAAGCTCAGTCATTACGTATTACACTAACGAAAACTGAATATCAAATGAACAGTCCCAGCAGAACGTTTATATGCTGCAGTTTCGCAATAACGTGTTCAACAAATGAAGTGAACGTTAATTATGAGAAAGACAGGGGAGGGGCTCAGGGGAGGATCAGCTGTCCGATGGATGCTAGCTTCATCAACAGATCAATTATCAATTCCTTTGGCCTTTAAGCATGTGAGTCGTCATGCAAGTTCTGATACCTACAAGGCCCTGGCATTTGTGTTTTTTCACTAAGACAATAAAATTTCAATCACTGTCAAAGAGAATGGCCCACTACGAAGGTGATAACCTGATTCTAAAATTGAGAACGGGAGTGGCATCAGGATTCAACTAACGTTCCGAAAATGAATCTTTTTTGCAATTTGTATGCTGTGAACTCTTACCAGAACAGGAAGCCAAAAAATGTCTGCTTGCTGTAAAAAGCGGGTAAGCTTGGAAAGTAGTAACATAAAGTAATTAAGACTACTGTACTATCGATTTTGTCACAGTTTCGCACCAACAATAATTTTGATCTTACAAGCACAACTAACTGAGTGAAAACAATTTCGCCGCTGTCTAGTCTTAAGTGATATTGCTGAAATAGAAACCACCGGCAGCTATTTTGAACACTTTGCATTTACTAATACTTGGACTGGCAAAACGGGTTCATGACAACAACAGATCCATAACTGGCACTTGTGCGCGCATAATAAAACTCTAATGTTTAAAACCTTATGTTTACACACTAAGACCTATTCTCCAACAACCGCCATATAAGTAGTTGCCACCAGGTGATAGAGTGTGTCAGAACTACCTTCAAGTCTCTTGCAGTGAATCCATCTTCATCAGTATCTTGTGCTGTTTCACAAACTTTGATGATGTCAAGTTGTTCCACTGGGGTCATTGCTCGACTTGGAGGAAGAGGTGGTAATCTGCATAATGACGAAAAAACATGAGACAAGGCTTTTCTTTAGCTGGGATAAACGGGTACTTTGTTGAGACGACCTGGTAAAGCAAGTACTGTAACGTAAAGTGGTGCATTTATTTATATAGTGCCTTTCCATATAAAGATGCTCAAAGGCGCTTTACAATAATCAGTTTACCCCCAGCGGACCAGAAGCAAATTTACAAAGTGTTCCATGTGTGCTTGTACTCAATATCAGACCCGGAATGGACGAAAAGCTGCATGAGTGGACTTTCGCGGAAAGGAGGTCACCCAAATATTCGTTCCTTGACCAGGCCGGGGTTCAAACCGGGACTGGAATGCAGGGATCTTTACCACTGCGCCAAACCCTCCGCCCAAGCAACAGCTATTCAATCCTTAGACTCAACTTATTAGCTGAAAACAGTTGTAAAACAGCTTGCGAAAGACAAAAAAATTTACCTGTTTATCAAGAAACTCTCAATGCATGGTTATATCCCGAAGACAACGTTGTCTCAAGTTAGATATAAATCACATATAGGTATCGGTAAAACAGAGGTAGGTATCGATAAGACAGAGCTTTCGTTAAGGCAAAAATGGCATATTTTGCGCCAAAAACTATGAATATCCATACCATTACCTTGATTGATCAACCTTAGGTTCTTTTGGGACTCCTAAACCAAGTATAGGAGGTCCCTGGGATGCCTCTTGAAAATTTCCACTGAAAACCTTGATAATATACGTAACTGTCTCACACTAACATATTGGCATCAGTTGCCAGTATTCTCACAACACTCAAGCAATCAATTTCACATTTAGGGATTTAAAATTTATATTAGTCCGCATCACAGTGTCAAAGCCATTAATTAAATAGTGGTGTCAGTTGCTAGTAACATGACAACACTATTATTATGTCACGTTAAAACTGTAAGAACTACTGTCAGAATTGTGTCAGTTGCCACTACTTTCACAACACCAAACTCAATAAATTGTAACACTTCCATTAAATTAATGATCACATAAATGCCAACAATTATGTATTATTTTTGCAATTATGTGCTTCCTAAAAGAACTGTTTTCTTACAAATTTGCAATGCACTCCCTCAACATGTAGAAAGAGAAAGTTACTTTCATATGTCGAGTTTTATGATACCCCATTAAAATTTCTGCTGATTTGAAACCAGAAAGTTCATGTAGTTCAAGGAATCAAAGCAAAATAACGTTGTGCAACCACTGCCATTCTTTATTGCTGTTGAACAGTTTATCATTATATCACATTCCGTTCACATATATCTGACTCCCGCCACACAGTACACAATAATGTTATATTACCATTGATAACGCCAATGTACATCACTGTCCAAACAAAGTCATAGTTGTGTCAGTTACCAGTACTCTCACCACACTGAACACATTAGTGTTACATTGCCATTGACATCATCACTGTACATCACTGTCCCAACACAGTCACAGTGGTGTCAGTTGCCAGTACTCTCACCACACTGTACACATAAATGTTACATTACCATTGATATCACCACTGCACATCACTGTTCCAACACAGTCAAAGTGGTGTCAGTTGCCAGTTTT
>JAOBRG010353164.1:0-13234 GCA_027574985.1 Umimayanthus nakama
ATATGTTATTTTATGTCTTGTGTGATGGGCCCTCCTTTTACAGGACTTTAAAAATTTGAATAAAGGTTGAATAAAGGTTTGCACTAGTTAGTTTAGATAATTTTCGAAAATGTTTGAAATTTATTACCACTTAACTTAAAAAAATAGCTTGCTGAGGTGTGTAAAGGCCAGTATATAGAGAACTTCTTTCTTGAATATCGATAGTTTCTACAGATGTGTATAAAATTTGAGGAAATGCTAAACACAAAAAAGTTCTTTTTTAGGTTTCAAAAAAAATATAGGTTGTAGCATTCCCTCTCGATTATGAGTTCACACAATTCCCCTTCGATAGTCAGCCCACGGTTCTTAAGCGGGATTTAACAGTAGTGTATTTATGCTGTATTAACTCACCGGGAATAGAGGTAGTTAATTGATAACTTCCATATGACTAGAAAAAGTACCAGCGGTAGTAGGACTCCATACCACACTGCATACATGTACACCTGGCAATGAAAAATAGATAACCGGGATTAACGTACACATGGTAAGCATCGTAACATATGGTCATTGAGAAGTATAAAAAGTGATTAACTATCACTTATCGCTAAAAAATGGGTATCGTTTGTATAGTTCTTCTACCTTGCTGCTGGTAGTGGATACGTTTTTCAGAAGATAAAGTTAAGAACAGTTTTTTTTCTAAAGAGACTGTCGTCTGTCGTCTCTATGAGCAGGATTTAAAATATATTTTTTTAAAGATATATTCTCATCTCCCAGAGCAATCATGGACATTTCTGGGGAAAAGAGAATCCTTTACGTGCACCCTGATAATAGTGTGTGATATCAATTAGGATATTGCCTGCAGTGAACACTATCACAAATGTTCCTGCTGGAAAACAACAACCGGGAAATGCTAAGCAAAAAAAGATATACTGGGGTAACAACAGTTTAGACGAATTGCTCTAGATTTTGCACAATAATAATACCAAATAAATGTTATGCAGCATAAAGAATCGATAAATAGGACGTCTAGATTCCATCTTGAAGAGTATAAATTGAAGCAACTGCACAGTTCTCGATAGTAAGAGAAGGAAAAGTCTAAACTCACCACAAATGTAAGCAGAGTTGCAGTAGGATTCTTCCAAGATATCAGTGCACCAACGGACTTGACAAAATTTGTGATGGGTCTAATGCCGCTACCTAAACAACAGAGATGAATATGTTTATCGTGAAAACTCGAGGCTACGAGTTCAACTTATTTTCATGAAATTGTATTTTTGAACCATTTAGAAAAAGATACTAAAATTGTACCATTTCGCAAACGAAACAGCTGACTGCATGTACATGCGTATGGGTGTTTACATGTGTGTTCCGAGTACATAAACCATAATATAAACGCAAAAGCTTACAAAGAAATTAAACCATTGATTAAAAACAAACATTGGTTCTCTTATCTTAATCATTAAAAAAAACTTCAGGTAGTTTCGTTTTTTATAAAATCTATTTTGTTTTTACAATTAAGAACAATTTTTAGAATGATTTAGAAAAAAAATTGACCAGTAAAACGTGCTCTCTGATTGTACGAGGATCGTCTTCTAAATCTGCATAGAAATCCTGATTGACGTCACGCAAAACATGAAGTTTTGAAAAGTGTGAAAAGTCATCAGCTTGCAAGTGAACGATCCGTGCAGCACAACCAAGGAAAACTGTCTAGATAAAGAAGCTACAGTTAAAGGTTATCAGACCACTGCTGTTCCCAGAAAGCACGTTTAGACTTTTTGTAAGACAATCTGGAAGGAACACCGGGAGAGGTATCATAATCTTGGCTGTTTTGCTATACCGACAAAATGGCCAAATAGACTGTATAACACACTGTTTTACAAAATTGTAGTCTTTCCAGGCCTTGGGAGAAACAACGCTAATCTGCCACTTCTTGCCCAAACACATTCATATTTCGCCCCTGAGTGAACTGGATTGAGTTTAAATTTGTATTCTTTAGTTGGTAAAGCTAGCATTTTTGTTTGACCAAGAATTTCTGCAGTTACTAATGCAAATTATTTTAGCAAACTATATACTTACTAAATCTATTGATGTTTTCCTTTAACCTAAAAAACAAAAACAAAGACTAAAGTGTGAGATGTTTCTCTATTTCTTCACTTTTTCTTCCAAAGCAACTAATCAAGATATCTATTTTAGAGAAACATATTTCTTTTTAGGGGCCTTTTCAGGGAGCCGCAGTCTTGTGACAACCAGAACTCGGTGACGTTGGCATTTCATTTTTCTGTGCTTTTGACAACATGGAAAACAGAAAATCTGATTAAATCCCACCAACAAACTGCACCACTTGCTCTCAGAGAGGAACAGTAGCCGCTAAAACCTAAGATGTAAACGATACTTTTAGCGGTTCGTCACTCTAAATGCACGAAGAAAGCGATGGCATCTCAATTAAATGAACATGTTCACGAACGAACATAATCTGAGTGAGGTTTTTCAGTCGGCTTATAAAAAAGACACAGCAAGGAACCAGCACTCGTCTGCACACATGTACATAACCATACTTTACTCGCGAGCAATTGACAGTGGTCGTGCAATTCGGCTCCTACTCGACCTTTCCGCAGCTTTTGATACCGTCGACCACGCGAAAGTGTACTTTCAGCAACTGTCCCCTACACGAAGCTGACGCTCGAAACGTCAGTTATACATCAAATCTCACAGGCGAAAAACATACCATATCAACCTTTGTTGATCAAACCGTTTTTGTATATGACAACTTTCAAAATTGTAACATCACGTATGCATGTATGAACGTTACTACAGCACTGCTTGGTGTGTTTCTGCTACACTGTATGCATCTTTTTGTAGCCTATTGTGTTTTACACTTTCGTGCGCTCTTAGAAAACACATACTTACATGTAGGTGTGTAATGGTAGCACACCTTTGCACATGTACACATTTACAGTCCATGGCGGTTCACGGGTACAGGTATAGTTCCAACTCAGTAAGTGAATTTTCAAACTTTTTAAATCCAAGCCCGAGATGAAAAGGTGTAACTAGTGACTTAGTAGAAAAGCAAATATGTGACCAACAAACACAAATCTGAGACTACGAGACCCATTAGTAGGTTGTGCGAGATTCCGAGACTTGGGTAAATTTGCCGGACTTCTCATTTTTGAGAGGACTATTCACCAACCCTTCATATGCATGCACTTAGTGGTATTTACGTTTTAAAATATCACCCCAGACGATCAATAAAATATTATTATAACTGTTTTTACTAAGTAACATAATTACTATTATTATTTATATTATTATTATTATTTTATTATCATTATTGTTATTTTTGTTATTATTGTTGTTATTATTATTATTATTAAATATTACGTTTTAACAGCCAAAGGTTCCCCATCATTAGTTTCCTCTGTAGTGTCTTCTGCTTCTTCATTAAGAAAGTCGTAAAGTCTGTCAACAATCTGAAATGAAATCATTGGTACATGTAAAACTTTAATGTAAAAATATTACAATAAACTATTACAATATATTTTATTAATAAGTTGAGGTTAGACAGACCAACTTGAGAGGAAGTGAGGTCACAACTGAATTTGCAGGAGCCAAAATCACTGTCCAAGTTTGATGCTAAATCAGGTTTTTCGAAGCTCAAGATAGACTCATGGTATACGGCAGACATCCCCACTGTGTAACTTCATTTGGAAGGTACAGGTTTAAGCGAGTTTAATTTTTAAAGTGGCTATTGTAAGCACTAAATATTTCGTTTCGTTGCTTTTTTTGTTGTTTTGCGTATCTCAGCATGACAAAAGAAGCAATGACAGTGACATGGGGCCTAAAGCCTGGTCATGTACTGTTCTGAAGGGCAGTTCTGACAGACAGGTCTCAGTTGCCATAAATGGATTGGGGAGCACTCTTATCTTACAATAGTGGGTAATACAGGGGGCTCCCAAAAAGGGTTCCCCTCTTCTATTTGGATATATTTAAAATAGTGGAACTCTATATGGTACATGTAGTTGTCAAAATACAATAAATTATAATTATGTGCAATACTGCACAAACTATCCAAAACAAGATTAAACAAATTCATTACTACTTGTATGCGTACACACAAACAAGGCAACAAGGTATATTATTTTCAGGGGTGGATCCAGGATTTTCCAAAGGGAGGGGCACCATTGAGTGCTGAAGGTGCAAGCTTTCTAGGGAGGGGAGAGGATTTTTGAAAACTTGAGTTTCTGAAATGGCCATTTCCAGCATTTTGAGATGAATTTCATAATCATTTCTAAAGTACATACTAAGTTTACAAAATTTCGCTTTTGTAAATAAAAAGGAAAAGAAATCCAAAAAATGGGGCACAGCCCCCCAGCCCCCTGGATCCGCCACTGATTTTATAGCTTCAACATATACCATTTTGTCTTGACTAAATTTACTGTTAAATAATTTAATCACTTATTTATGCAACATACCATCATACAAGTATGTAGTAACTACATAATTAAACATAACCACTCTATAATTACCGTATTTTGCCGTGTATAAGTCGACACCGTGTATAAGTCAACCCCCCATTTTGCAGCCAAAAAAGCGCAAGTTTTAGAGTTTCCGTGTATAAGTCGACCTCAGTATTTTGCAAGATAAAATACCAGTAAAATAAATTAAGAGACTGTGTGCTGCAGCAACTTGAGTATAAAACTTGCACTTTATTGGTGACCGGTTTCGGTTTTACAACCTTTGTCAAGCCTGTGCTAACTCATTATAAGAGAATAACTGACCATGTTTAACTAAATTACAATTATATATAAGACGTTTTTTTTGTTGTTGTTGTTTTGGTTTTTTTTTGTCCGTCTATAAGTCGAGTGCGATTTTTAGACGTGAATTTTTGGTGTTAAAAGGTCGACTTACATGTACACATGCCAAAATACGGTACAAATATATACACTGTATACATGCACCCATCAAGAGTTTCACACTTCTGGTCAAAATTCAAAAGAAAAGTGAGCACTCACAAAGTCAGGCTATCATGTTTCAATGGTGATGTTTAACGATTGGTTTGACTAATTAAGTGCTCAATTTTCCTTTGAATTTGGACCGGAGGTCTGAAACTCTTGACCTGTGTATACAACATGGAAATACAACTGAAGCTGTCTTGACCTACCACATTAACTGCAGAATTCTTGAATTTCTCAAACTTGGTTGGGGGCTGAGCAACTTCTTGAAATTGATCAGCTGTTCACATAAAGACAGAAAATGTCTAAGTTCGACATCTGCGTGTACTGTACATGTGTTATTTATATATGAGCTTTGACGATTTGAACTAAACGTTTCATGTATCAAGTTAGCATTACTCTAGCTCTCAAGGGCCATGGACACTCACAAATTTTACCAATGGGAAGGGGGTCCAAGCAATTTTTTGGGTCTACATTGTACATGGATTGACTTTTGTGTAAACTTTGGGCAAAAGGGATTTTTGGTCTATGAAAGATTCAGGCATTTTTTTGGGTCATGAAAAAAAGGTTGGGTGACTTTTTATTTTATTTTATTTTTTTTTAATATGAGGGACTTTTTAAGTATTGCACTTTTCATCAGCTATAATCAGCAATAACATATTAAGTGCAATTTACTGTTGGCGGGGGATTTTTTCAAGGGTACCTGTATGCTAAAAAATTGGGTATAAAAAATAAGCCTCTGTCGATCCCCACACCCCACCCTTCATAATCAAAATTTCTTAGAGGGAACCCCAGGCTCTAGCGCGAAGTAAACTTCACAGTGTGCAACACCATTCACTAGCAAAGTAAAGAAACAATCTGAAAGAAAAATGACAGAGTGCCCCTCCTGTTTTAACATGAAGTGGGGCAGACAGCCTTACTGAGTTACAGTGTGTTGCCAAGCAGCAAAACTTGGCTGAGATGAGTCAACCTTCAGGTGGTGTATGCAGGGTGTGAATTAAGGGCCTACTTGTAAATGACAAAAAGCTGAACAAAACTTCAGATTTGTAGGCCAACAACTTAGCAGCCTACATGATTGTACAATTTTGAATAAGATATTAATGGCATAATTCTTGTCTCCCTAAGCAAAAATGAAAATTTTATACCAGACAAAATCCTTAAACCACACACACCAACAGTGAAAGAGCAATTTGTGTGGTCATATTGACGTGGCCACCCATTGTAAAATTGGATAGAAATTCGTCGCAACTTTTCATGATAAGTGTTTTGTCATGGCAGCAAAATTCTTATTGCAATTATTGTTATCATTTGTGTGATTACATTTAAAAATTATTCCACGAGCTCGACTTGTACATGAGCTGATAGCCGACAAGAGCAAGTGAAATAATTATTTTCATAATTATTATATACAAATCATCAATCAACATTCTTTTCAATAGTCAAATGATGTTTTATTCCAGCAGGTTTATCTGTGTTGTGTTCATGTTTGAGTTTGTTAAATAAACAGCAGAGTTTTGTATGAATATTTTAATGTTTGTTTCAATTACTTGAAATATTTCTTCATTTCCATAAATGCACCGATAATAATCTTGACTCCATTTTTGTTGGCTTTTTTGTTGATTTCTGGTGTGGCTTGTTTGAGTAAAGCCACAGTTGAATTTGGCTACACATAGGATATGAGCTGAGTCTATCCTAGTTGTGTAGGAGCCAATCAGAGAGCTCCATTACCGTTACAGTGTATCTAGTGACTTGTGTATATAATAATAATAATAATAATAATAATAATAATAATATAATAATAATAATTATTATTATTATTTTTATTATTATTATTATTATTATTTAATATCATGCATCATAGTTTCTGACCTTGCTTTTCTACAATAGATACGGTATCCACATGAACAGTGACAGCCGGTGCACTCTCCCTGACAGATGGTGGCGCCTGAATGCCTTCAGGTACATCTGCCCTAGGTGGTCCACTTGCTACCAACAAGTCGTGCCCCAGGTCAACCCAGTCCTCTTGATTTCTCTCAGAATCTTCAGGATCCAAATGGCAGGATGAACATTTAGTAGATCGACTGCTCCTTGGGTCCGCTCTGGTTGCTGATCTCCTTCAGATTCAATACAAAGTTTTTACTACTGCAGTTTATTTTTCAACCCTCTTTCTCAGGTGGTGTTTTTCCACCCTTTCCCTCTCAGGAGGCTGTTTCAACTCCCCCTCCTTAATTTAGCTGTCCAGATAGCTTTAAAAACAGTGGTTGACTTGAATCTTTGCATTGACACCATTCTATAGCTATTAAATTTGCTCATAAATAATAATTTATTATTGACAATTTGTTCAGCTCTGATAGCTAATACATTTGTATAACTACAGTAATTAACTCATGCCCATGACCTTGGGTCTCTTCTGGTGTAAAAACTTTGTATGAAAAACTAATCACTTCTTTTGAAGACATTATCAACCTAAAAAATTCAAAATAATTTCTTATATTTAGCAATTATATACCAATTGAAAGTACTTTTATCAGGCTTTTTATTTAAGAATGCTTGCAATTAACATCAATTTTTTAAAGGATGTCTCATATTTTATAGACTGAGGATTTGTATGGAAAGCCTTGACTTGACAAGTCCTACATGTATCATAATAATTTGGTTGCATGCACCTTCTGTGTTGAAATCTATTTTATGTCTCAATTCTTTCAGCCAGCTGGCTGCTCTCAATGACTAAAAGCTTACCTTGACAGTTTAGGAGTTACAGCTTTTTCTTTCTTCTTTAGCTTATCTCCAAGTTCCTTGTTCTTTTTCTTCTCCCCTTCCAATTCCTTGATCAGACTTTCTACATTAAGATCCTTCAACTTTGCAAGCTGTTCCCCTACAGTTCAGTTGAAACATTAACTTAACATTTTTCAGAAAAGAAGAAAATAAGTTAGAAATTTTTACTTACCGGTAATATAAGCCGCTGAACAACTATTTCTCAACATCATTTTTACAAATAGTACTAATGCCAAATTGTTATTTAAACCAAATTTCACTGAACAACAGAGTTGCCACTGTTCAGGACTTTTACTGGACTTTCCAGGACCTTGTCAAGCAAATTCAAAGACAAGTCTTCTTTACCAATAAAGCATACTTCAAATTTTTGTATACTAATCCAGCAATGAACTTTACAAGATTTGCTTCTGGGGAAAAATTGAGCATCCACTTAATGTTCTCAAACATTGTTACATCATACATACGTATTATGTCCAGCTATAACAAAGCGCTCGCTTTGATTATTCTTGGCCTTTTAGGTGAAAAACTTTGTCCATCCCAGGATTTTTAAGGACCACAACCATAATAATTTAAGGACTGTCCAGGGCCTTGAATTTTCTTTTGCCAATTCCCGGACTTTCCAGGATTTTAAAGGGCCGTGGCAACCCTGAACAATTCTCACTCCTAACATCAATGTGCATTTAATATATATCAAATGTCATTTTTTTATTTGACAGTACAGCTGGAGACAATTAAAACCAATGAGCAACAGTCCCAGGGGGGTGGGGGGGATGATCCTGAGATCACAGAGGCCAGCAATCCTGCGTTTTGAGTTTGTTCAATGGTGATACATGAAATAAAAAATTTAAGCAACATTTGCAGCTTCCTAAGTTGCAATAATTTATTATAGAACTGTAAAAACCATATTTTTTATATTCATTATTCATCGCAGGTTATATGTACTTTAAAATTTTAAAATTCATATTTCCTCATTCACAACTCATAATAAATGCAGCTTGTATGTATACAGTATCAACAATACTTATTTTAAACATATTAAAAGTTTTGAGTTAAGACCCTTCATTCTGTGCCAGTCTTGAAGAGAACTCTGTTGTCAACTATGTTATAAACTTAATACATCAAACCTCTACCTTATTACAAACTGTACATGTAGAAGATTGCACACATGTAGATCTGGATATTTTGCTCAAGTAGAATTGTGCTTGATGATAAATATTGTTTAGAAAAGCTAATTATGTTTTCTGCTTAAACTGCCAATTTCTTTGTTCGTATCAGTAAATATCTCCATTGAGTACTTGATACCTTAATTGGCATGTGTTTAATAGCCAACCACAGCTGTGTTGGCTGTTCTACTTTTCTAAAAAAAAATTAGCATTTAAAAACAAAATTTTTAAAACACAGACGTAGCAAAACATATTTTTGAACAAAAGAAAACATAAACAACAAAAGGACATTGAACTTATTAAATCCATGCTCAATTGATGCTTTAAAACTGTAATCACAGATCAATTTAAAATTTAAAAGTGGTTGTCACCTTGGCGATAAAATATTCCGAAAAACATCTAAGAATGGCGATTTCACTCATTTCAGCTGTACATGACACAAACATTATTTCTATACCCAAAATAAAACCTGGATACTTGCAATTTATAACATATCACTTTTTGATTGGACCAGATGAGTCGTTTCACATACAGTAGATTAAGAATTTTGTAAATAATTTTCCAAAAAAAAATGAATACCAATTGATTATGTGTAGATGAGAAATTTTGAAATTGTTTTTATAAGCAACCTCATAAAATTTTAAGATTTGAGATTGATTAATACCAGAATTTAGGAATTTCACCTGCTCACACAGCTAGCTAGACTGTGTACTAATAAATTATTGTTGTTACAGCGTAAAAACAACATAACTCACCCATTTCTTGATTTTCTATCATTGCTGTCACAAGTTCTTCTTGAAGTTTCACTAGCTGCATTTCATATATGGCTCTCTCCGAGCCGAAGCTATCGTTGCGCTTCGAACTCCCAGAAGGCGCATTGTGGATGTTCCTGTCAGAATCATCCTCACTATCTTGCGAAGATTCATGTTTATTTGCCAAATCTGGCAGTGCCGTTCTCTCGCTCTCTGGGTTTTCTAGCTCTGATTCAGCTTCAGTTTTCTGGTTTCCTTCGAATTCTAGGATTCCTTCTTTGCGGTCCTGCTCTTTTAAGTAGTGGACACGCGAAACGCCATTTGAGTTGGGGTCAACTTGTTCCTCTCCGCGCGATGGTGGTTTCTCGATCTCTTTACTTGCTTTTGAAGAGCTCGTATGCTTTGCACGAAAAGCAGCACGAAGCATTGCCCAAAACTCTGTCGTATTCTTCTTGCAAAAACTCTTACACGATAATATATCTCTGCGTATACAATCTAAACTAGAGACCCGTAGATTACCAGATAGATTAGCATGTCAAATGGTCAAATCAACTGGAATCAAATACGTTTTATGCTAAAAATAGCCAAAAATAGCCAGCGGTCGCTGTTATGAAAAAAGAAAAATAACAAGCAGGGGAGGGCAGTGTACATATATTGCTACCATACTAAGTTTTTTGCAAAACATTGCCTCACAGTTTTAAAAATCTAAACTTTCCTTCAAATTAGCTAAGAAAAAGCTTATATTGTATCATTCAGATTAAATGTTGTTTTTAAGAAAAATAGCTTTAAACTAAGCCTAACAGATAATAATGTTACCCTCCCCTACACCCCAGAAGTTTAATTCGTCGATGTTGTGGATTTCATTCTGCTTCGACACGGCTTGAGAACAATTTGTCGTCAGTTCCCAAGGTAATGGAATTTCTCATGCTCAGTCCGTAGCAAATTGTTCCGTAGCCGTACTAACAAACCGGAAAAGCGTCACAAAGAACGCGAAAAACTTGAAACCAGCTAGTGACTATGTCCAAACTTCAACTTCAAGAGAGTTTGAAAGGTGTTTTCAGAACTTCAGGAAAGCTGCACGATGTCTGCCTCTCCAACGAAGATCTCATTTGGACAGCGCAGCAGAATCCCCTGAATTCGGGTAAACTATAATATTAAAATAATTTAATAGTTGGTCTAAAAAGCATAAAGCCGTGCATTGTAGTTCGTTTTCTCGTCAAAATTGCCAATCAAACTCAACAGCAGGATGAAATATCAATCTCGTGTAAAGTTTCAGATTATATGCTTTTCACCTTTTGTTTAACAAATTTTGTTGTCAATCGCATTCGTTGTAATGTGTCGATAACTATTAACTAGCAGCAACTTTAGGGATATGGAGTTCATGTTTCCAAGAATCGTGAGATATCTTTTAAATATGATTGTTGCTTGTGAGTTGTGTCAGAACTTAGTTTGAACTAAATAAAAATTGTAAGATCCGGTTTCTTGAAAATTCACACCTTCTGGTTACATTAAAACCTAATCTATTATTGATAGTTATATATTAACGCTACTGTCTCTCGCAAATAGGGGCGGACCATCAGATCTTCGGGGAGAGGGGTGGGCAGTTTCCAAAAAAAATCATGCAAGGAAAAATTGTAAAATTAAAAAACAAATCACGCAAAAGTGTGACCACTAAGAATAACCCCAGCATTGCCCCCCCCCCCCCAAAAAAAAAAATATTGCAGCCCATGTTGCTACCAGAAAATAAAATCCTACATAAAAAATTTCCCCACCCCCCTCCACGAAGATCTGATGGTGCACCCCTTAAAACTGAAAACAGTTATATTCAGTATTTTAAGTCAGGGAGTTTTTTAACTAATTAAATCTTGAAATGGAGTGAAAAAGTTTACTGAATTATTTTTCTATGTTAGTTTTCACCCTTCAGAGATAGGATTGCTTCTGATTTTGTAAACCAGCCAATCATTGTGTTTGTTGAGCAATATCTTCTGAGGATGACTAAATGCAGCTACTTGTAGTACATACACATATAGTGGTTAAATAGAAATTTCCAGCTGTACTACTGTGCATCTATTCACATACATTTACAAGTAACACTTTTGCTAAAATGTGGAATACATGTACATGTAGCAATTAAGCCACAAAATCTACAGATTATGGAACCTACATACAGCTATACAAAGCTGGGGAACATTGTAGCATTTGCATATATTTAAGTAAGTCTTGACTAGTAATTATTCAAACATTTCATTGAAAGCAACCATGACTTCACTTTAACTCACTGTAAAAGGTGAGAGACAGGCCTTATTGTAAAAGAGATTGCAATGGGTCAATGTCATTGACTGCAATTTTCTGAGTGCATTATTTAATGTGTTGCCAAGTGGTACATGTAGAAATTGAATTGTTGCAGTATACACTTTACACTGTACACTGTCTTCAATACTGTCAGATTAAAAGGAGTAATTTCCCACCAAATGAATCTCTCTAGGCTTTTGTCAAGGTTCCATGTTTGCGATCTCTCTCCTTGCATTTGTTCATGCTTACCAGATCTTCGGAAAACCCTGATTTATCTCTATATATAGCTTGAGAACACTGTTTTCAGTGCTTCATTCTGTAGCTCGCCAGGCTAGATTGTCCGAAAAGTGGTCATACAGTCATGTAACTTTATCCAGCAGAAAAATTCCCGTCTACTAGTGAATTAATACAATGTAGACTGTTTAATCAAAATTAAGAAGTCAACTCACCTATTTAATTTTACTAGATAAATAGGAATTTATCCAATGGATCAAGTTATCCACTCTTTGTACAACTGGGCCACAATAATTATTTATTTTGCAGGATCCAGGACACAGATTTACACAGTATCAACAAGAGCTGTTAGTCTAGCACATGTTATCGGAGCCTCAACAGCGAGACAGCAGAAGAGTAAATCTGGAAATGAGGCTGGACAACTTGTTGGTTTCACTGTGTTCTTTTATCAAAAAAGTAAACAGAGAAAACTGAGACGATCAAGTGTCACTTTTGAGTCCTTGAATGAAGCTAAATGTCAACTTTGGGTTGAGAGAATTAACAGTATTCTTAAAGGTACATGTTGTTGCATGTTTGGTTATTTAAGAGCTATATACATATATACAATTTATTTTTTTTTGTGTACATAGCATAATCAAAATGCTGTAAAAGACTACCAGTGCTGATCAATTTGTTTTTAAACACTTACCTTATTCCCAAAATGATTTAGGAATTCTTCAATGAGTATTAATTAGTTCTCTGCAAACTATATGCTAAGATTTTAAACTAAATTTATATTGTTTTTGGATAAGTTTTAGCATTTAATTTATACATACTGTACGTAATATATAGTACACTGTATGTATTGATTAAATACTAGATTGTGTTGTCACTTGACTTCATTTAGAAAACTTTCGGAAACTTTCATTGTTTAATTTGAAGTTTTGTACAACTGTAATTCCAGTTATAATGTATTAAATTCAGTGCCATTATATTGCAACCTAGCTCCAAAAAATATTGTTAGCCATGCAGACACAAGAGAGGACATGGAGGGCAATAAAAGGTGCTGGGTAAAGGAGCTCAAAGTCAGGATGTTCGCATGGGGGGAGGG
>JAOBRG010353175.1:0-13233 GCA_027574985.1 Umimayanthus nakama
CTTCGGTGAATAATTGCTGGATATTCCTGGTTTGCATGACTGCACACGGCCAATCAGAGCGCGCGAAAAACACTATTTACCGGTTTGGTATATGCTAACCTAGGATATTCCTAGCTCGCATGACTGCACACGGAAGTGATGACATAGCTATCCGGATTCTGGAAAGTTTAAGCGAAGCTCAAATTTCAGAAATAAATGCGAAAGCCATCCTAATTAATAAAAAGAAAGCGACGAAATTTTTGTTTGGGTGTTTTCTAAGGTATTTTTTTTAAAACATCATTCAACGTCTCAGTTTTACAAGAGAAGCAGAAATCGTAACGCCAACTCGAAACAATTGATCAACTTCTGAGTTTGTTTACAAACTTCAAAATACGGCATAAAAAACAAAGATTGTAGTCTTTTACTTCACTGAATCGCTGGTTTGGTTTATGCTAATGAAATTATTCACCTCAGTGTCGGTGAAAAGTCCAGTATATTCATCTCCACTTCGTTGATCGATGAATAATTGCTCAATATTTTGAGGACTTCGGCCTCAATGTTGTTTGTTTTATGCTTATTAAGCTCAAAGTACTGTAACTTGGAGTTCACCTAACGAATGTACAAATATCATTAGCTATCTTTGTTTGTACACATTCAGAGTAGCCATCAGGCGAAGCTGTACGAGCGGTTAACAACTCTTTTACCTCATAATAGAGAAAGTAATGGTTCTCTATGTAGATGTGTATCCTCATACTCAACATGTTCTCAGGATGATTTTACGTTTTTGGACTTTCGTAGTTTCGACATTTTTGTAAAAATGGTTCGTTTATTAAAAGAAAATGATTGTATTGTAATGAAAAACACTGGTGCCAAACATATGTGGTATGGCTATAAACCGCTCCAAGACACTGAATATAGTGCTTTATAAACACTGAAATTAATTAAGTTTGCTTTTTCTTCGTATAAATTAATTATAAAGTATAATAACTTGAAGATTGCAAAGATCCAACACCAAACATTTTGCATTGTTCCTCTGGCCTTCTGATAGGGTAAATATGGGCAATTAGTAATTTCATTAACCTGCTTGAATCATTAAATATTGATTACAATAAAAATTCTTCTATCGTGTATTAGATGAAATTTGGTTTATTATTCTAGAATAAAACAACAAATTTATTTCATCTTATTTTCCTTTTGAACGAGAATTTTAGAAAAATATGCGGATTTCTCGTTATATCAACAAAATCCGATTGGAAGCAATAACCGGAATTTAACAGTAACAAATTACTTTTCAATGTTTATGAGGTCACAACAAATTTCGGAATTAGATCCACTAATGCGGCCTATCGAAAAACAAGATTTCAGTAACCTTCGGCTTAATTATGTCGGGTTCATTGCAGTGGATGTTTGAATAAGACAGCTCGAGAACAGTTATCTTAACCTTGCCATGGATAGCCTATCGTTGCCTTACCAAGGAAAGGTAAAAATGTTAACGTTTTCTAGCGCATCAACAGAGAAAAATTGGTGTATAACTTTTGTTGTGTAGTCTCCGTAAAGCACTTAATTCCTTTTGGACTGTTTATTATATTTTTGAAAGTATATCCTTTTGCTGTGTTTTGTCTCTGTACGTTCTAGTTAAAAAAACCCTTTGTCCAACAAAAAAATCTTCAGTAAATTCTGCTTATCTTCTTGAACTGATAGCTCGTACTGTAGCTTTCATGGTCAATCTTCCTTTTGTCCATAAACAAGCTAAACTTTATCTTTCATCTATAGAAGAAAGATTACTCTGAGAACGAGATAAATTATAGATAGATTATAGAAACGGTGTTCTGATTTACTATACGCCTTCTTGCAAGAAGAATTTCGAATTTCTCAAGTCTACAACAAATGTTAGATTCAGACGGCAAAAACACCTTTCTGTATGATGACGTATATGAGCCTTTAAAGAACTATTTTGAGACTGACTTTGCCTACAAATTTAAGAGCGATGAGCCCCGGTTACAACTCATCTAAGCAGTTGTAGTTTTGGTTAACAGACGATTCTCTATTTGATTGACTAACAAATCAAATTCATCACCTGATCAAGATTTTTATTTGAATTCTATCATGTAGCATCCGCGCCATAACGTTCTCAGCCAAGAAGCTGTCAACTTTCTCAACACGGATTATAACCACCAAATTATTTTTCAGTTTGTCGATAAATTGACGAGTTTTATTGAACACAAAACACAAAGCCCAACAGTTGTTTAAGTCGTTTTATGTTTCATTAAGTCTTGTAAAAAAACTTTTTGGTTGCATTCGATTGATCAGTATTCTTCTGTACAACAAAAACTTTGATCCCTATATTAATGCTTTACATTTTTAGCTCAACCTAGCACTTAGTTCACACTAATCGTTTTATGTTTACGAATTTGAGC
Source organism: Umimayanthus nakama (assembly GCA_027574985.1). Lineage (NCBI taxonomy): Eukaryota > Metazoa > Cnidaria > Anthozoa > Zoantharia > Parazoanthidae > Umimayanthus > Umimayanthus nakama. The sequence continues at coordinate 2,397 of JAOBRG010353175.1, forward strand.
TAGTGTTTAGAAATCCCGGCTCCCAAATGTTTTCCTATTTAGTAATAAAGTTAACAAATGCAACCTAGGCAAAATCTTCATTTTTACTTTCATTTCTGTTATTATTATTATTAATAATTTTATTATTATTATTGTTATTATTTTTATTAATAAAAATGTTATTATTATTGTTATTATTATTATTGTGATGATGATGATGATGATGGTTGTTGTGTTCGAATTTTTATGAGCTTGAATCTTTTTTTTTGTTTGGAAACTGAACTGTTTTGTAAAAATTCTTTATTACTCTAAAAAATTTATCCATAAAGTTTTTATTATTATTATTATTATTGTTATTATTGTTTTTATCATTATTGTTATTATTTTAATTTTTATTATTACCATTATATTTAGTATTGAAGGAAATCGTTGTGTTGAGGGAAATATTCTGCTAACCGTACTTAGAAATTTATAATACTAAGCAGCAACATAGCCTTTCCGTATTTATTTTACCCAAACGTGAATATTTCCTACAAGAGGGTCTGAATGGGGTTACTCGAATATCAGTTATCAGCTAAAAATGTTGCCAAATATCAGTAGTCAGTTAAAATTCTCGATTACCAGTTAAAGGGGGATCAAGTTGACGCTTCCGCCCTTCGATTGTTGTTCCTTGACCGATTACTAAAAGCTTTTGTACAACGGTTCTTTGTTCGTTAAACATCTTTTGACCCTTACCAAGCGACGTCGCAATTGATGGCATCATCGAAATACGACACGGAACCTGTGTGTTGACTACGAGTGTTCAACTTTTCGCTCAAAAAAGTCTTTTTTTGCTAAAAAGTGCTCATACTGACAACTTTACAATGGATCTTAAACTTTTTCAAACTTAAATCGCTAAACGTTGTTTTCTAACTATTTTCAGTGTTCAATTCAAACATGACAAAACTCTGAAAACTTGAAAACCCAAGGTGGCGTCCGCTTGTGATGTCATTTATATCGTTGCACTTGCCATAGAAGCCAGTAAGACACCACTTGCCAAATATCAAGTCAATTGAATGAATGGTGTCAAACTTGGAGGGGAGGGTTCCAATTGACCCACTCCCCCTATGCCTATGTGTAACGCTCTTAGGCTTATGTCTTCTAGAGTTAGCTTAAACGAATAGATCTAAACCAGTTCCGTATTCCCAGTTGCCGCTGACTACAATGACTATAGACTCGCTTTTACAGCACCAGCCTCGACCTGACGTTAAATATTCATAAATTCCAGAGTGGATATGAGCTATTCACAGCTCTGTGTATTGTTGAAGATTCAGATCTCGCCGGTATTTGTGAATATTTAACATTAAGACGAGGCTCGTGCTGTAAAGATGAGTCTATAGTCATTGTAATCAGCGGCAACCGGGAATACGAAACTGGTCTATTCGTGAAATCTAGTTCCTCTAATAGCGTTAGACGTACATAAAATGATGTAAAAATCAACAAGTATTTTGCATACAATTCCTTAATTTCACGTACTGCCTTATTCAAGGATAAATTGCCGTTTTAACTTTCATTTGGCGTTTACTTCTATGGAGCTAAGGTGTGAACCACAAAACTTAACAACGGCAAGCAAATCAAGCACTTTTGGCCGTGTCTATCGAACTATTGACATTACTGCCCTTCGATCCTTGTTGTTACAATCTGCACAGTCCGGTCTGTAGAAATTGCAAAGACTGCAAGTTTGCTGCACGTTACACCGTCGTTCAAGCAGTTATCTTCATTTCAGACAGCTTCGCTGTTGCTCAAGTACTGATTCCTTGCCTTTTCTTCTACAAGCCACACAATGCAGTAAACAAATATACAAAACCTATCTGAAAAACAGTTGCTTACGAGTGCCCACGAAACGCAATAAAAATGAAAACTCCGTAAAGGAATCGGATGGTCCGATAGCTTTAACAAGTGACATCATCCTGTTTTTCAATTATGCTTGGATTTTTTTTTTAGCTGTGTTGAAAACTACAAAGTGGCAGATGCCTGTTGTTAAAAGTTAAATACATCTACTATCTGTTAAAAACCAAAATTGTCAGTTATCAGAAGAAAAAAAAAATAAACATCAGTTAATATCAGTTTAAATTTTGGGCGAATATCAGCTATCCGTTAACTCCCTCCAGACCCTCCGACGCCAGCAGAAGCCATAAGAAAAGTTTAGACCCGACAACGAGTACGAGTGCGAAATTTGACCGTTTAAAAACGTCGTTGTCGACGAAGTTTGCAGCGTTGCGTTATGTCGGAAATGGAAATCTTGTAGTCTTACTCGTGCTCGCTGTCCAATCCAAAGCTCTCTAGTGCTATACATTTGGGATATAACAACTGCTTGTGACTCCAACAAAACGTAAAGTTTGTTTACAACTACAACTCTCACAATCCCTCTGGAGCTTGGTAGAACTCTCTTTCATTAGCTCTTCTCAAGAGGCTGTGTTTACTAGAATTCTCAAATCTACTTTTCCCAATGAACAGAATTAAAAACCCTATCTAGCCGTGCAATTTTGTTACTAAAAGCTATCCTTAACATTGAAGTTTGTTTTCATAGTCGTTTCTCTGGGATTGGTTAGCGTGTCATCAACTAATTAAAAAATATTAAACAGAAAGCAAAGTAGCCTTGTTCCCAGGTTCTTGTACAGCGTTTACCACACTCTTACCCTCTATTCCCGAGTGGAGGATTCATGTCACCGCAATTTGGGCGCGTAGCAAATATAGTTTTGTATTGCAAAACCCAAGAAACTTCCGTACATATTTTACTCTACTCTACTCCGATTCACTTAACTCTACTCCGCTCGCCATTCTCAGCATCCTATTCCCTTCCCTTCTATTCCACTACGTTAAATTCCATTTCGTTCTATAACATTCTGTTCTATTTTACTCTATTCTGTTGTATTTTATTCTCTTCACTTCTTTTCTAGTCTGCTTTATTCTATTCTATTCTGTTTTTCTATTCTATTTTGTTCTATTCTTTTCTGTGCTTTTCCATCCAATTGTTTTATTTTCTCTTCTGTTCCATTCTTGTTTTCTTTTTATTCTAACTATTTTTTCTATAGTTTTATAATTTTTTAGGTATTGATTTGTCAATTTTGTATTTAAACCAGCCAGTGGGTCGTTTTATGTTTTTGCTTTTACATTTTTCTTAAGTGGCCGAAACTATTCAAGCACTAATACTCTTAAAACAAATGTTTTACTCGCTATTTTTTGTGCCGTACCTTTTCTTTCTTCATCCGTTCACTGATTCGTACGGAATAAAACTTAGAGCCTTTGATAGCATATTTACTTAACACTGAAGTTTTGCTGTTTGTTTTCCAGTAAGACCTTCATAATTCTTTTTATTCGTGAGTTGTTATAACTTTCTTTTAAATCTACTGAGTGTAGACAACAGTTCTGATTAGTATTCAGAAACGTCTTTTGTTGATAGTGACTGTTAACAGCTGTTTTGAAATAAAAGCACTACCCCTTGCTGGGATGAGTTACACTCTCAGGGTTATCGTCTTGAGTGTATGAAAATAAAAACGTTACCCCACACTGGGATAAGTTTCACTCTCAGGGTTATCGTCTAATATTTATAATATTACCTACTTTCACTTGGTAGCCTCAGAGGATTAGATAAATCCCTTTATAGAAAAACTAACTCAGAAAATTGACTAGTTTAATTTTTCTAATACTTTTTCAGAGTTTGATAGCAAAGATGTGTTCTCTCTTTGCTATGGTGTTATGGACAGCACTCCTTTGTGTTTGTGAGAGCAGTAATAACACAAGGTAGGTAAAGTGTTGTTTTTATGGTTTTAATATGGTTTGAGCATACCGATTAGATCGGAGGCGGAGAAGTTATAAATCAACATAAAGAAGAAATGTGAAAGTAAGCGGAACTTTCAAATAAGAATCAATCGCTGTTTAGGACTACAAACATTTACAAACATACTTAAAACCCAGCTGCACTTTATGTAAAGCCTCATGAAGGGATATGCATTTCAGTTATCGTTTTAAAAAGATTTCAAAACATTTCAGCCAAAACTAATTTTCGTTACGGTTCGTAAAACAAATGTTTAAGAGAGAGACTCGGCATACGTATCGAGAGAAAACTGTTCCATTATCGCCGGAGTGTCAAGAAGAAACTTTGCAGTGTGGCATTTTTGTTTCAGTTTCCTTCTGGAAAAACCTTTCCCTAGCTTCGTTCCTCAATATTTTATATGTTCGTGCATTGTCAAGCAGAGAAGTAAGATTGTTTGCGCATCGAAGGACCTCCTCGCTTACCTTCCTGCTGTTTTCAACAAGGTTTTTGCAAACTTCTTAATGACTCATAAAGCAAACACAATCTAGAAAGTCTCTTCGTTTGCATACAATTGGTTTTTCCCTCTCAATCTAAGTTATTTAGTAAACATCTGAATGTTTATCGATCGCATGTTAAACAACTTGAACTCGAGTTAAAAAAAACTCCGCTATATGTTTTTCCTCTTTGAAACTTTGTTTAATATTTAAAAAGACAGTTTCCTTCTAGCTTTTGATGTGCTTCTCTTAATTGCTTGTACCAGCGTTTTCTTTTGAAACAGCGGTTAGCCCAAGGACGCTGTATTCAAACATTTTTTTTGTATCTTTTTAGTACCACTTAGTTGTTTGTTACTTATTTGTGCCATTTTTAGTCTTGATCTTTAAAATTATATTTAAAACAATCAAGCTGCCCAACTTGTGTAGCTCTTTGGGTTATTTTGGGCAGCTGGTGCCTTAACCAGTTAATTTTTTACTTTCCCTACATAAAAATCTGTTAAACGAAAGTGGTACAAATAAAGTTCTTGTTGTTGTTGTTACCTGAATAAAAAGCGGAAAGAACAGTGGCGGGGGCCGGATCAACAACAACAACAACAACAATAAAATTATTCACATTTCGAAATTTTACAAGATAGTTTAAAATGGGAATAAGTATATTTAGGTCAAGTATTTGTACTAAATATAGGTGACAATGAAAATATGCTCTAAGTTTTCTAGTTAGACACTAGTCATGGTTTGTGACAATTTTAGGTAGGCATGAAAACGAACCAAAATCACACAAACAAAAACGTTTACACATATTAAAGATAATAGATTAAACAAAGGTGACTGGGTTTGGACATATTTCTTAATTTTTTTTTGAAAAAGAAATATCTTTCATTTGTTTTGGAATCTACTGCCAGAGATCAGTTGCTAAAGCTGATGTAGTTTTCCTACCAACATTTGTTCTAAAACTTGTTTTATAGAAGTTAGGTTTGGCAGTGTATCTAGTATTGTAATGATGTAACTCACTGGCATAGTGAAGGTTATTATTAAAGAGGTTAGGGAGTTGTTTTACGCCATTTGTGAGAAACTTTAAGTAATTGGAATGTAAGAGTATTTTCTACCGAGAGAAAGTCTAGAAAGTTAAGGAGTGGAAGAGCGCCACCTGTAATTTTGCCATATAGAGTGGCAAAGAAAATAACACAAATAGTATGATTTTGTTAGGTTTAAATTTTCTCAAGATAAGGTGCACAGGCACTCTCCAACACAATAACAGCGTAAGGTAGATAAGGATATATTAAGTTGTAGTAAAGCTGCTTAGTTGCTTTAGAGAGAGGTAGTGCGCTCAAGAAAAATCCCTGTATTTTTGGAGATTTTCGAGTGTATATGAGAGAGGTGGTATTTCCATGAGATTGCGTCGTCTATTAACACACCCAGGTGTTTTATGTAGTTTTTTTTTCTAATACATCAAGGAGTTTTCAAAGGGAGTGACTTTTGTATAGAGGGTCACTAGTCATTGTCTGATCACTAAAATATGTGAGCTCAGATCTTGCTTCTTATGTATTTGTTATGTCCTAGCCTAAAACGGGGGGTAACTAATCTCCCTTTCCAGTCTCTTCCCTGGAATCGCCCTCGCGTTGATAGATTGTTTTACAAAGAGGCCTCGCTTTTACTTCCGCAATGGTTTTCCTTAAGAGTGAGTTATCTTGCAGGTACGCAATCTGGAGGGGAACTTTGTACCTGCCGTGCCCATAAAGGGAACCATTTTAGTGAATATTGCAGACCTGATGCAGCGTTGGACGTCGGACCGACTGAAATCAACTGTAAGTGATACGTCAAACATTCGTAACGATTATCAGTTACCATCTGTTACACCCATTCACTCTCCTTCACTATCATTTGAAATCAGTCAACTTGTTTGTTTGTGTAACATAATGTAGCACGTTTGTGGTTGGTTGATCATCCGGGTTGGTGTAGTCCTGAGGACGATTGTTGGTTGTCACTGACAGTAGTACAACCCGTGTGGAAGTCGTCTTCAGTGTGGAGTGCAGAAGACGCTAAAAATGACCTCAAAACAGGTTGTCGAAACCTCGGTAACAGCCAAGAACAGTCCTTGGCTCATGCTGGACTAAACAAACACGAACAATCAATTAAACAAAAATATTTACTCACATGATCAGATCTTTCACTGTTTTTACTATATAATGCATACTACAAACATTTGTGATTTGTATTGCTCAATGTGCTAGAAATATACCACTACAAAGTTGATGAATGAATTTCAAGTAACTCCCTTTTCCTCTCTTCCCTTCTTCCTCTAAGACGATCTAAAAGATGTGCTTTGAGTCCCTTCTTAAATATACCCGGCCGAAAAAGGTTTTTATGAGTTTAAGAGTTTGTTCTAAAGTAATTTTCGGAGTGGCAGACCAAAACACCCTATTTCCGATTTCTGTAACTACCAATACACTAGTACTGAAGCAAAGGCGATCACATAGATATTAAGACACTTGAGAGATACTGAATATCATTCACTGCCAGCCATGTACCATCAGTCACCTTTAGTCAGCATCAGTCACCTTCATTCAGTCTCCTAATACCCGTTCATTACCGTTAATCCAACACGCTGGGTCGTATTATGAATTCCATTGCCGAAATTAATACAAAAACAAATATCAGTTTCAGTTTCTGTACTGCGAAGGCCCTGTACGTTGCACGAATTAATTTTCTCGCATTGTAGTGAACATCTCAAGACTTTTTGTAACCAAGAATAACATCAATTGGAATTAGACTGATTAAATTTTAGACCAAGAACCTGAAATTTGCATGGAAGCTTGCTTCTTGAGAGTTGATTATAAAACCAACGTCTCTGACGTAGGGGTGGTCTCTGTCGCAGAATTTTTTGTCAAGCGTTCTGTTTCAAACATTCTTTACGTTGGAAGCGACTCGATCATCCATGCAGGATCGTGTTCTAACCTTGCGTCGAAACCGATTATATTAAGGGGTTTAGCGAGTCGGTGAAACTTGATTGCTTTTAAAAGACATATAGTTAACAACTATCCCCCGAAGTGGAGGTGAATAGTGAAATATATTCTACCGAGCCGCGAAGCAGCGAGCTGAATATTTTTCACTAGACACCGACACTGAGGGGGATAGTTGTTTTAGTATTATCCAAACAGGTGGATTTTGTGTTTGCAGAAATAGCTTCTTCGTTCATTTGACGAATTTCCTCTTCCTTAACAGTGGTAAAACGAACCGCCATTTCGGAAATTTCGTCTGGAGGTGAATATCCTACCATATACCGTGTCTGATGAATCAATCAGAGCGCGCGAAAATACTATCCACCTGTTTGGTTAATACTAATTTTTCTTAGAACGTAAAATGTGGAAGGTATAATTCGACGCCAACGCTAATTACTGTAGAGCTATTTCAAAAACAATTGTCATAGTCAATAGTCCGATACTGGAACCGAAAAGGACTGTGGGGTTCAAGCAGCACAAAAAATCTATTACTGTTAGCATCGACTTTTCAAAATATAGAATGCAGGTCATCATATAATGTCACGGCCGTAAAGTAACAACCTTCACGAGTACATTATCGTTCCTTTAGACTGCACCCATAGTTCTTTTCGGTTCCAGTATTGACTATTGACTATGACAACCTTTTTTGAAATAGCTGTATACAACATTTGAAGACACTGAGATGATATCATTTATTATACTGTATACAACAGTTAATGGAGCTGAAACCAGTTGTAGAATTACACATACATTTTAGGTGTCATACTGATGATAAATTACTGGTTTGGGTTTCGTTCAGCGACGCACGCGTATTTTAGTCTCAACTCTTGTGCATGAACACACGTTGTGGCCTTTTGTCGCAGGTACACCGCGTCTTGTTTCCTGATGATGAACTCAAGTTAGCGCTTCCCCGACGATCCATAGCATTCTTCTTTGACCCGGATCACAGCGCGCTCATCAAGTGTCTCGATGGAAGCGACAAGTATCCACCAATTAAATCTGGACAATACTTTGCCAAGATATTGTCTAACACCTACAAGTACTAGTGTATAGGGAAAGTGGAGTCAAGACTCGTGCAGAAAATATAATGCAAACATTGTTGTGTTTTACACTTGAATGTACTTCAGTAATGTTGTTCAGGGTTGGATGTTTGAGTGGGTATGGGTGTGTTTACTTCAGGGGAACAGGAAAAGGGACAGGAACCATCCACCCAAACGTTCCCACAAATCAACGCTGCAATGGCTACTTTTTAAAAGAACGAACAGTACACAGTCACCAGCGGGTGCCAACCTGGATGCAGATTGGATTTCCTAATTTATTGTTTCACTAGCTTTCTTTCTTATTCAACTGTATATTCCGTCATGAGGATAATAGAACAGTTTGCACCGAATTTCTTACAAAACAATGCAGGCAAAGCACTCTGGTAATTGTAGTGTATGACGTCTGATGAAATTATGTTTTTGAGATCGGTTAAAATATCGTTGTAAATATTACCCTCCGAGTTTCATGCAACAAATGTCAGCAAACGAGGTTATCAATGGCAATTTGAACAACTAGAAACTTTATTGTCCACTCGCTTAGGGGCTTTTTTGTGATCACTGGTATTAAGGTTACAGTTCATGTTGGAACGGATCAAAACATCGAAATTGAGATTTCTGCAGAATACAAATGTAATTTAAACGAACTTTTAGTAACAAAAATTGTTTTTCAATACGTCTAATAGTTTGCGAGATACGACGAACGAGAGTTTTTACTGGAAATGAAATTGTATGACGTGCGGCGTACTTTAGCAGTGAATTTCTCGAAACATATTTTAGCTAAAACTGCGACGATGCAAAGGTTCAATGCTCCCTCAATTTTTGACCTCATGCCGTCAAATTTGGCAAGCTTATTAAAATAACAGCTAAAGATGAAAACCGTCCTGGCGAATTTTGAAATTTCGCTCCAATAATTTTTATGACTCAAACAGTGCAGTTTTGTATGCTGCAAATCGGGAATTTTCTTCAAATGCCTGCAGAAAATTTAAGACGAATTCAGTCAAAAATCGCCAGAACTGAATTGGAGAGCAAATGGTACTAAAACTGATAAACAAAATACCAATGGCAAAAATTGAAGCTGACAGCCACATTGACATCTGGAAGTGAAAGAGCTAGTTTAAATTATGAAGCTTGCATTCGTTTACAAACAAAATTTTTAAAAAAATATATTCTCCATCATCTGGATAATTTCATAAGCTCTCCATTGATATATAGGTTTATGGTAATCGATGCATACTAAAGAAGTTACATACGAAAAACTGAAAACACCGCTCAAGGTGAACGGTAACCTTAAAACACAGTGTTGCTGTTAAACAAAAAATACACCAATAAAAAGGTACTTACAACAATATTAAAATGTGGCTGCTAACAACTGTAATAAAATAGAACATTTTTTACAATAAATAGAAAGGGAAGCTTTTTACAACAATTTTTGTTGAACCAGTAATTCTCTGCATAATTTTTAAACCTTTTTTAAAAATTCCGGCTTCAGTAAAGTGAGCCGTTGGTTTTAGGACCCACGGCATTGTATTACATTTTTCATTTTCACCAACGGCTAAAACGCAAATAAAGGTTCGCAATTAACTTAAAGCTCGGGTCTTCATGTATATATCTGACTGCTGTCCCTTTATTTGTATGTAATATTATCTATTGCAAAATGTCTTTTTTACTGAAACCAGAGGAAGCATAGGCAATAAATAAACTAAAGCATAAAATGAAACTTAATCTAGTGCTAGAATGTGCATTTTAGTTGACAATTTATTTGCATATTTTCATGCAAAGAAGTGCCGCGCAAAGGAAAAACTTATTAGCAAGTGCGATGACATGCTTTGTTCCGAGCTTCTTCACAAAACAGGTTCGACTCCGTTTCACTTCTATAACCTATGAAACGCAGTTGGAAAATAACCCGGTATAATCTTTGCGCAGAGCAAACTACATGCTTTTTTATAAGAACCAGCTCAAAATCGTTCCAAATGGCCCCAAACTTCACAGAACAGACAAGTCCACGCTAAACAAGAGGTAGGCCAACTTTATTTCATCATTCAAAACATCATACATTTTCTAAAAATCGAGTGGATTCCCATACAAAGTCTTATAAATCACCCGCGTACCAAGTCTTAATACATTTATAAATCGCGACCGTTAACACAAACCGTAAGCTTGGGCTGCCTGTGGCATAAATAAATCGACCTTTTATGTGTTGGCGAACATAGCGTACTTATAAGGGCCATTTTATAAGACAGATACGTTGGACGTTAACTGCTAACCGGTTGGGAGGTCCGTATAGGGAAAAACTGTGACCGAGGTCTGAATATGCTGACCGAGCCCTCTGGGCCTCGGTCAGCATATTCAGGCAGAAGTCACAGTTTTTCCCTATACGGACCGACGATAAGCCGGTAAATAACTTATTTATGTTTTCCTCCAATGGACAAGAACATCAAGGGGCAAACCAGGGGCGAAGCAGCGCAGGTTACCGTGACCGTGGTCAGAGATAGGAAAATCTTGCCTGCTCACGAATACGCTAAGAACCAA
>JAOBRG010353186.1:0-13233 GCA_027574985.1 Umimayanthus nakama
TAGTCGTAACGCGCTAGTGAGTACATGTATAAACAAAACAAAATTGTTGCCGTTAAAATGTTTTCCGAATGTTAAGACCACTCAGACGTATCTAAGAAGCTTGAAAATATTGACTTCCATTGATTTGTATGAAAAATTCATTAAATATGAGTAAGTACTGACCTGGTGTTTCCAGGGGTGCTGAGTGGCTCGGCCGCCATCTTGGCCAACAAATCACCTAACCCACCTGACCCTGCTTGCCAGCCAATGAGTCACGTGACCCGTTAGTGAAAGTCGCCTATTGATTCAAAGTTGTTTTGGAGGCGCTCCGTAGAAAAATTCGCTTTGATTTATAGAAAAAATTGCTTGAACCTTAAAAATATTGAATGTATTGTTGTGAGCACAGCGTTGTTGCCTGATCAACAACGACTGCGCGTGCTCTTAGTGTAGTACCGCTGGAAAAGCCATTCTGTTGCAATAGAAGCAGGAACAACACATACTGCACTAAACAGTGCTTATGAAATCTGAAAAACAATGGTTTAATAATTTCGGATTTGCTTCATAAAAATTACCGAGTTCGTAATGGTTTCGGCATCCGTATTAGTTTCAAAGTTCGTAATAAATTCGAAGTTCATAATGATTTCGAAGTGTAAGAAAACTTTCCGTTTTCCCCATTTTTTTTTTACACTTGGCGGGCCATACTATATCCTATCGAGATATGTAAAATCAGATAGTAGGTTAACATTAGCTTTTGCTCTCTTCTGTCAGTGACTATTTATAGTGTTCTTGCTTTTGTAGCACCGTCCCGTTCGTAGGGCAAATACCCTACCATGCTGTATTATTTTAACTGAGTAACACGACTCTGTTAATGATAAACAAAAACTAATTTTACCGTAAATTCTCTATCTATTCCCTGGCTTACTTTGTTGCTCGCTTTTGGAGCATTAACAAGGAGAGAGCTTTATAGCGAGAGAGGGGGCGGGCTTTCTTCAGATGTTGAAACTTGGCCGGATTTAAACTGAAAAATAGTTTAATAAGTAATGATCACAAATGAAGTGCCTGAAAACGGAATTTTAAGTGTACAAAGCAGTGCATACTTTTAAGTTTTAAGGTTTTCAAACTAAGGAGAGTACAGGGTATATGAAAAAACCAGTGACGGTTAAAGATTACGGCTTTTTCCGTTCCTCTTTTTAAAGATTCCGGCTTCTTTGTTACCCCTTTTAAAGGTTCTGGCTTTTTCCGTTCTGGCTTTTTCCGTTCCCCTTTTTCCGTTCCCCGAGATTCCCCGTTCCTCGTTCCTGCTTTAAAGGTAGCCCTTTCTAAATGTCGAAATCTTTCTTGTGGTGAATCAATGTTGGACCAATGAAGACAGGGATAGTGACATATCGCTTTGTCTTTAGGAACAGTTGTTTGTATTCATCTGGAGTAACCTTGTACTGGCCCAATGCTGAGCGGTGTGCTTTCACTACCAAAGCAACAAAATCTCGAAAGATCATGACATGTAAGTTCCGTTACAAGGACCCAAGGTTGGAAGGCATGTCATGTGGCAAAAAATCCACACCCCCTGTCTCAAATTGTTGCATTCTTGTTGGTTATTCTCAATCTTCACTTCCACCGAGTATTTTCCGGGAACTTGTGGACGAAAGGTCACGTGATACTCCCCGTCACATGACAGGTCTCCAAGAGGGAAGAAACAACGCAATCTAAAGTAGTCCGTTTAGCAAAACGAATTAGTTTTGTAGGTTTTAGTTTTATAGCTTATTGGTTTCATTTTTTAAAGGATTTCAGTTTTATAAGTTTTAGGATTTAGTTTAATAGACACCTGTATAAGGACTAAAAGTTTTGTTATTGTCAATTAATATTTAATTTTTATTTTTTATCTTTTCAAATTTAATGAAACCAAGTTTTGAGCGCTAAGGAAAGTATACTTGGACTTACATGACGACGCAGAAATGCAGCGGATGAAACTAAGATGAGGACGATATTTTCTTGGTATTGCATTGTAAAAAGCAATTTATGGTGAAATAAAGCTTGTGTACCTCGACAACAACCCTAAGCAGGGGTATGAATATTGCTTCTTCAATTTTATAACGCTAGTAATTTGGAGTTTGGTTTCCATTGGATCTTCGTTTTCGTATGGGTCTTCGTTTTCGTATACATCTTGGTTTTCGTGTGGGTCTTCGTTTTCGTTTTGGTCTTTGTATTCGATACTGCCGTTGGCAGGTGAGTTTATAGGTTTTGTTTTTGCTGATTTGAAAAAGTTTCTTTCAAAAAAAAATAATGTCTGGTTTTTGGCAGCGAAGCCACCTGAGAGTTTTTCTTCTTTTAGTCATGTTGTTTAAACCTCTCATGTTTAAGGACAAGCATTTTAGTTCGTAACTGTTATAATTCTTGGTTTCCAGCTATCGTCAAAAACTAAGCTATTTTTGATATAAGTATTAGAGCAGGGCGCTTTATATTTTAATGATAATTGTATGCAGCTTAGTAGGAAAGTGATTTTGAACAAAATGAAACTCAAGAAATAATCGGACATATAGTTGGAAAAAATCGAAAAGAAAAGTAATTGTGAAAAGAAAAGTTGTTCAGCATGTTGCTGGCGGTGTATTTGGTCGGGAAACATGCCTGGTACAGAATGCTGTTCGACAGTTCAGAGTTTGTTACTTTCAGCCAAATTTTTGTCTAAAGTACCTGCGGTCTTAACACCATGATTTTTGAATAGAATTTGAGACTTTTACTTTCCTCTCCTTTGTAGACTTCCCGGTTAATGATCAAGCGGTCAACTTTGAAATTGGCAGTCTTACCTTCGTTCCTAGCAGCCTTGAGCACTGCCTGAAGTTTGCACCTGATTTCATTAATTTCCAGTGGGTAGTCGTCGGCAACGGAAATTCCGGATCCTTTTAAATTTTTTACATATTTGAAAATTTCTTTCTTCTCTTGAAAAAACGACAACCGTGCATCGATGGGTCTTGGCTTGGCACTGAAAAAGTGTGTGGCTCCAGAGCGAAGAGTGATTCTGTGGACACGCTCGAAGCGTATCCGTTCCACATCTCTTCGTGGGATCTTGAGCTTGTCAACGGGGGTTTTCTTTAAAACTTCACTTGTGTCTTCTTGCATGGCCATGCCTTGAACGCCATATACTAGAATATTACTTCTTCTAGTGTAAGCCTCTAGTTTTATGTTGCGTGCCCGGGCGCTGCTGAGCAGTCGCTCCATCTTTACGAGTTGAATGCGAAAGAAGCTTGGTTTGACACCTTCGTCTTCAGATCTTACACCTCCTTTTTGAGATCAGCAATTTCAGAGTTGCAAAACTCCACAGATTTCTTTAATTCCTCTCGCTCTTTCAAAAGCTTGTCAACTTGCTTTTGTAGTTTCCCGATTTCATCAACCACTGGTAAAAGTTTGTCGACTTTAGCATTAGCGTTCTCGAGTGAAGATGAAACCTCAAACGGCGATGACGGCGAAGAACTCTGGCGCTCTCGTTTTCGGCGAGGGCGTAGCTCCCTTTGTGGAGTTTGGTTGTACTTTACGTCCTCTACTTTCTTCGTTGCAATATCAGCCATTGTAATAAAGACACCGAGTGTAAAGCTACGAAAAAGCTAAGTTGCTTGTCGGCAGTTTAGTTTTGCATCACGGCGATGCGTCCGCACAGCACGAGGACCAAATCAATAGTAATAGTAAGAGTAATAATAGTAATAGGAATGACAGTGATAATAATAATTGTAATAATAATACGAGCAGTAACAACAATAATAATAGTAATAGTAATAATTTTTATTTCGACAATATTCTAAAACTTCAAATGAATACAAACAAATTCAATCAATACAATCTCAACTGCTACGTAATACAACATTTTCAAAAGTCTAAAAGCTATAAAATATTTCAATTGGTTCCAGCAAGATCAATCTTTAATCTGCTGTATTGACAACTCATCGAAAATTAAAACACATGCCGATCTATCCATCTAAAAAAGGATAGCTCATTCCGCGTGATATGGAGCCATCTCCTTGAGCTTTCTAAGTATGGACATAGTAATAATAATAATAGTAATAATGATAAAGGTAATAATAGTAATAGTAATAATAGTAATAGTAATGACAGTAATAGTAATAGTAACAATAAGGATGATAACAGTAATAATAATAATAATAATAATAATAAAATAATAAAATAATAATAGAGGTTTATTGTTGAATCCAACGATACAATGGCTCTTCCTCTACAATTAATACAAAATTAAGTGTACAACACTATATTAAAAACACCCCCACCCCCTTTCCTATCACATTGAGCCTTTCCCCTTCCATTTCCAGCTATTACAACATTTACAACTACTGAATACTTACTACTAAAATATCTATAATTTATTACAAGAGGTAAAATTCATTCATAAAAACCAGACTATATTAAGCACAGATTATTAAAATGTTGAAATGTGTGAAACCTTTAAAAAACAATCAATACAAATGACTAATTACATTTAAGACGTTAAGGGCTCTTTTAACAAGTTGCAGTATGTATTAAAATCATGTGTTTGTCTGATTTCTTGTGGCAGTTTATTAAATAACTGAGCTGAAGTGTGCTGAAATGTTCTGACTAATCGTGGAATTTTCAGTGTTGTAGCATCCATATTGATCTAAAGTTATATACACCTATTTCTTGTTTTTCTAAAGTTAAATAGTTTGGCCAGTTGTTATCGTGTAGTGCTTTGTATACTAATTCCAGTATGATAAAGCCCCTTCTCTTGCTCATTAGCAGCCAGTTTAGTGTATGTAAGTCATTTTGTTAGCGTATCGTCCCAATACAAAACCAGCGCAGGTATTTTGGAGACGTTGTAAGCGTTTTAATTGGTACAGAGGAAGCGGATAGAACACATCAGCTGCGTAGTCAGTTCTGAGAGAACTAGACATTCCACTAATTGTCTGCGAACGTGATATTTAACCATCTCCTTGAGCTTTCCAAGTATGAACAGAACACCGTAGCAGGAGGATAGCAGCGAGCTTGCATGCTCGTCGCAGGATAGGTGTTCGTCAATCAGCAGACCAAGTATATTTGTTTTGGCCACTCGCTCTAACCGGGTGTATTGTACGAGACTTGTTCTTTGAAATCATGTAGGTGACGAACACGTGACATCTGCCGAGTAGATATTAGCATCCATTTCGTTTTTGGTGCGTTGAGCGCTAAGTTCGGTCTTTGGGTGTACTTTGCGAGTTGTGACAGGTCTTTGTTGATGTTGTTGACACACTTGCTAGGCCGGTCACACCTGTAGCACGATCCTAGTGCGCTAGATCAAATGGGGATAATTCAATTAGCTCGGGATTCTAGCGCAGATGGGACCGCAGCATAAACATCTATCTTCAGTAAGGTTAAAACGGCTTTTATTGATATTGCAACAAATATAATAACGACTCGATCTAATCAGGGCGCTAGAAAGAATGGGCGGCGCAACGCGCGGAAACCCCTGAAGGACGTGTGATTCAAGGGCCGCCCCGTTTAATTGATCAAAACATAAACAAAGTCAAAATGGCAGCATTGAGGTTTTCGAGGAAGACGTGAGTCTCTCTCATGCTCCTTGTGAGGTAAGCGAGATTCTATTCAAATGAATTTGAAGCCAAGGTCGCTAGTCAGTAGTCTGTAGTGCGATGCGGTTAGTTGAGAAAGTTAAAACTAAAGTAGAGTATATAGAGATTGAACATTCGGTAAATAGATGTTATGAGTCAGTAGCAACAGTGAAAAAAGAGCAGCTAAAATGGTTCTTTTGGAAAAGGAATTCGGAAGTACCGAACCAATGAGTCAGATATTTTCAAGCACTGTTTGGTTACCCAACTGTTTTGTTATCTCAGTTGACGCCGTGGATCTAAATCATCCAGAAAACAAGTGAATTTCAATTAAAATTGATTTACCTTTTTACTACTTTCTTTTCAAATTATACTACTAATCTACTAATCTAATAATATAATATTCATTATTGCATGTGCTGTACTGTACTGTGGTTTGTGTTGAGCAATAATTTATTATTATGATCTACTGGTTAAAAACATTTAATAGAGTACTAGAGAGAGGGACTTGCCATAACCGACAGATATTTGTTAGAGATCACAGTTGACGAAAGTCTGGAAAAGACAAAAAAATCAGGGTCTTGGGAAAGTCTGGGAAATAGCAAATAACTTTTTGCATCCTGCTGGGTTGAAACCTTGTTCTAAAACTCTTTTTTGCTAAAATCCCACTTTAATTAGTTTAAAGCTCTGGGCTTATATAACTTCATAAGGGTATTTGGGTGGGCCAATAAAGGGGGGGGGGGCGCTAACATTCCATTACGTTTTGAAAAACATTTATGATACGCCTGTATGGTAGTTGGGTTTAAAAACAGGTGGGTTTATATCCGAAATAACATGCTCGTTGGCAAATGGGCTTATATCTGGTAGGCTTAAAATCAGGGGGGGGGCTTTAAAGTGGGATTTTATGGTATTTATATATTTAAGCTTAATGTATTTAATTTATTTCTTTGCTGCTCACTAAATGTGAAACCTGATGAAAAAACTGGTTCAGTTATATACGACCAACACAGAAAATTAATGATGGAACATTTCCATACATTAACCCTTAAGCTTGGTTCGCACTAGCGACGGAAGCGGAGATGGAAGAGTCCATACGTTCTAGTGTGAACCATGAATACGGAGACGGAAGTACAAGCGGATGCTCGACGAAAGCGGAGACGGAAGGAACGGATCATTCCTTTTTCTTCCGTCGCCCCTTCTGCTTCCGTCGAGCTTACGTCGCAAATTTCCAAGTGTGAACCAGTACTGACTGAAGCGTAAGCATAAACGGAAGGATGAGCCAATGAAAATACTCTTTTCTAGTACCTTAAATCCAAACTTGACTTAGATAGGTCCAAAGAAAATTGCAAATGTTTTTTAGAGTTATGAAATACTTTAAAATACAATCCTACCAACTGCTGTGAAACAAAAGTTTTTAAAATGTTTAAAAATGAGATTATTTCCTAAATTGGAGAATTTTCCGACTGTCATCTTTTGCGATGTATAGTAATTGATTCATCTGCTCTCTTAAAATAGCTGGGTCTGACACACACTTGCCTTTTTGTGAGTTAAGCTTTTATGTTGTTGAAGCCGTATATCTTAGAGAGCTTCCTATAATGGTATAATCATTAAAAGCCTTTGGGGCTATCTGACATGCTGCAGTGGACGTTTCTCCCTTGGCTTGAGAAATGCATAATAATACATTGTATTTATTTTGCTTGTGTTCATGTTTTCTTTGTTTTTTAAGTATCGAAAAAGTCATTTCTGAAGGTTCAGAAGGCTTTGAAATTGTCTCTTTAAATTGATAGGCTGTACTTTTTGTGCTTTTTAGAGCTTCCACGACTTTATACTGTGCATGCAGCCGTTTTAAATCTAAAACATTCAGTTTGTTCAATTGGTTGTCAGACTGTCTAGGTTTTAAAACATTTTATAAACAAGTGAATGAAAGTTCTTTGGAACTAAAATACATTTCATTTTCTTTATAATCCATTCAACTGTGTATCATGCAAACCCAGTATATGAACAGTAAAATAACTCGTAAGGAGTTAAAACATGAAAGGAGGTTCAACGATCAAGTAACCTGCATTTTCCTCTTCCGATTGTATCAATGTATCCTTCAATGTCACACCAGTTGTATTGTCTCACGCACGAGGACAACCTTCTAACGCAGTCGTATTATAACTCAGAACCTTTATTTTATCCTTATTTTGAGTCTCCTTTGCAGCGGCTTTGTCTATCCATCCTCCCAAAGTGTCTTCAAATTTCTGGAATACATTAGCGTCTTTGATTTCACACTCCGCTTTCATCCACCCTCTGATCATTTCCATCGACTCATCCCAAACATTTCTGAAAATCTTCCGTTCACCATACACAAACGGATCCTCTTTTCAATGAGAAGAAACCAACACTAAAATGAAGACCTGTTTGGCAAAATGTCTTAATCCTTAGACCACTTGTAATGATGTAAATACACATGTATGAGTTCAACGGCTGCGGGAACGATTATACACGGATTACAAGTACAAGTAGCGGACAAGCTACAAATAGCACTATCAAACACAAAAATAGACTGAGGGAAATGCAAAGCTGAAAACAAAGAGAGCTTTACCTTCTTCAAACCTTTCGTAGGCACGGTAGCCATGATGAATCGGTTCGCGAGACACACGATCGAACGAGTTTTTTTTAAACACGTGCCTCAATAGGCGCTGAATATAAAAATAATAATAGTAATAATAATGTTTAACCAGGGAGCGTACATCGCCGAAGCGGTTTTCAGTAGGGCCCTGCAACATAATAACAAAATGAAAATAATGAAAAAGAATAAAAAATATATATATAAATGTAAAAGCTAAAAGATAAAAAATGTTTGCATAAAAAACTAGTTTAAAAGATACAAATTAAAATTACAAATGTGATTTAAATATCGCTAATGTGTTGCTATCTCTTATGTTTTCGGGCAAAGTGTTCCATTCGGATGCTGCATGGTATAGCACCGTTTGCTTCCCCCAGTTAGTTTTAACTCTAGGGAGGCGAAAGTTGGTATTTCCTCTAGTATTATAGATATGTATGTCTATTTCTTGAGAAAATATTAAAATCGAAATTTATAAGATTATTTACAATTCTATACAAATACTCAATGGACTCACTAATAGGACGTGAACAGTTATATTATCCCCCTTGCTTTCCCGGGTTTTATCTCACTGAGAATGAGAAACTCCGACCAAATAAAGACGAAGGAAACGGTTCGATTGATTTTAGAGTTCTTTTATCGTTAAAAACCAACTTTTGTTTTTCCAAATTGACGGTGTTTGAAACCCTTGATCATCTCCTTGGCACGTCAGCTCCGGAAGGGTTCATGGTTTTTTTGCTTGTGCCAGCAGTGAAACCGGAGTTGGTACCCATAGTCGTTGTCTACTAAATAATAATACTTCACCATCTAGTTTTGCAATAGTTCAAAGTACAAAGGTCAACGTTCCCTAGATTCTGATGTACGCCATGTATCAATTCTTCGTTGACCTTGTTCACCCAGCTTCAAACATTTGGAGTTGAACAGCTCTATGGATTAACACGAACCGTCCTTGTCTCATTTTAGCGGGTTTCTGCCAGGTTTGGCTCTGATGTTGAAATCTTCCACCGTCATTGAACAATGATCTTGCCTGCTTCAGAGACTAAGACTGACATTTGCTTTTCGAAATGTTTTTGTTGGCATTGAAACTTTTTTTGGCGTTCTAGATCATCTTTTCTATAACAAGAAATCTGGTTTGGTTGATCTTGCCTTTTGCTGAAAGTAGAAACCTGAAAGAGTAGTCATTGTCGCATTACGTCATTGTGCTGACACACATTGCTTTCTTTGCACTGATTGGCTTTTCATTTTGATTGTCTGACGTAAACTATCCAAAATTGGACTGAAGGTAAACTTGACACTTGCGTATTTACAATACTGAAAGTCTCAACGAAACTATCCCATTAAGCTGTTCCTTTTTGATCTCCCGTTGGTGGTGGTACTGCTGATGGTAATTCAGTCTGGTTAATGGCTGAGGCTTGATAAAACTGATAAATGTTGCCGGTATATTTGTGGCAAAGCTGTTGGTTCCAGTTTCTGGGACGTAGATCGGCGAGGAAAGCAGCAGCGGATAAACAGAAGCTAGGGGTCGTTGTTGCATTTTCATCATACGGTTTAAATCAAAAATTAAATATTTCATAAAAAAAATCTGTAAATTATTAAATTTAAAGTTAGTTTTACTAACGTATGATTACATTTAAAACATACGTAAATTTTTTAATGGTTATTCTCTAAGAACCATAAGATTGACAGCAAAATAGTCAATACCATACAATAGTTATACTCGTGGGTGTATGCCCTATCAATATTTGACTTGCACTAGTTTTGGTAAACGTTTAAGTTTTCAGTGTCAATAAGCTTATTGTTATCGTTGTTGTTATTGTTGTTTAAATCTAAAAGCAACCATTTAAAAACTTTGTATTAAAGACAGTTTAGACGGTTTAGATAGCTTAAATGTAAATTTACTCGGAAAACCCCACATGGGAGAGTAAACTAAAATATGTCATTTATCATATCACTGATTGAAAAATTTGAGTTACTACAGCCGCTTATCATGTGTAAATTATTCTTCCAGTATTCATAGGAGAGTAAACTAAAATGTATCATTTATCATATCGCTGGTTGAAAATTTTGAGTTGCTACAGCCGCTTATCATGTGTAGATTATTCTTCCGGTGGTCTTCATTTATCTGTTTGTAACCTCAGCGATTCCACGCAGCCATGGCTGTTGACTTCTTTGATTATGTGTCGTGGCTGTCCGCAGTTTTTGAGCTTTTGCACGAGAGTCTTTCTTGTGCTGTGGTTTGTGGTCTTTTTCGTTTGCAGGCACGAAGCCATGATATATTCCCAATGGAGTTTTCAACCATGCGGATTTTGCGCATGCAGTACCAGACATTTGACTTCTTTGGACGACATGTTGTACTGAAGTATAATGGGCCACTGTGCTTTGTCCCGTCCGGATGCTTGGACAGTCAAAGCTTGAAAAGACGAACGGTTTTTTTTTCTCCGCCGCCTGTGCCCCACATGTTTTCTGAAGTTGCTCGTCGTTGTATTCGGAGGCCACCACCACGAGTTTTCGTGTGGTTCTCCGAAGATTTCATAATCACAGTTCCATCTCCGCGACCACGGATCACAATATCTTCAACATAACACATCAATGTGTTCTTTTCGTCCACGGAAACTAAGCTTTTCGGTTAGGTCTTAAAAAGTTTGTGTACGTAAGGACTCTTCCATCGTGGTCTCCTTACTGGCCTTTGGTCCAAAGAACCGTTTCTTCATCACATATTATTGGTTGTGCTTTCTTTGAACGTTTCTCGTTCCCTTGTTGCTACAATTAAATAGCATTCGCGTTTAGCGTTTGCTGGGAGTTATGAAATTCACGCGACCACAGGATGCTCACTGGATAGTTCCTATTCTTAAGCTAACGTTTACGTGCATTATACGTAGAGACTCTTCTTCATGATCTTCTCCATCTCTCTTTTTCGCTTCTTCGTAGAACCGTGTTAGCGTTTTGTCAAGGTCAGCCTGTGCCATGGTTTAACTTTTGATTTCAAGATTGCGAGAGTTGCACCACTTACAAAAACCTGAGAGTAACTTCTTGGTTGAACGACTTGTGTTTGTGTTTAATGCAAGGTAAAAAGTTGCATTTTACCATGGTAAAATGAAGTATAATTTGGGGATAACGAATCAATTCCTGTGCGTTATCTTGAATTTTCCGCTTGCGATTATTTAAATTATCCTTACATTTTACAAGCAATACCAATCACTAAACGTACCGTTTTGCCGAATTTTCCTCAACTGATTATTCACGTATAACACGCGTAATCCCTGCGTTATCCCAAGCAGATCACGAAGGGCGAATTCATCATAAACCAAATTTTCCCAAACGGATTATTCGCGTATAACACGCGTAGTCCCTGCGTTATCCCAACCAGAACACGAAGGGCGAATTCTTCACATAACAAGATTTCCCGAACGGATTATTCGCGTACGACACGCGTATTCTAGGCGTTATCCCAACCAGAACACGAAAGGCGAATTCATCATATACCAAAACTTACCCAACCGAGATTTTTTGTGTATAACATGCGCAATACCTGCATTATCCCATCCAGATCACGAAAGGCACAGTCATCATGTACCAAATTTACCCAAACGGATTTTTCGTGTGTAACACACATTATACATGCGTTATGCTGAACAGGTTGCTAAAGGTGAATTCATCATATACCAAATTTTCCCAACGGAATATTCGTGTACAACACGTGTTGTGCTTCTGTTATCCCGACAAGGTTTCGAAACATGTACCTCTATTTACCAAAAGAAATATTCGCGTAGTTAACGCGTAATGCCCGCATTTTCTCAACCTGATCGCGAAAGGCGAATTCATCATATGCCAAATTTCTCCAAAAGGATTTTTCGTGTATAGCACGCGCAGTACACCAGATTATGAGTGAAAGAAAATGAAACTTCCCACCATTTCTGCTGTTTCGAGATTTGCGCTGCCATTGCATTCGTGCAAACTTATTTAGTACCAAGTAGGGAATTGTCAATTAACATTTATTTTAACACTGTAATACGTAAACATGCTTTTAATACAGTACGTAGGAAACTATACAAACCAAACAATCGCCCATATCACAAAAAGGTGTATCTTACAAATCCTTAAATTCTCCTAAGATTAATCTCCATATGCGATCTTCAACCTCCACTACATAAAATGACTCTAAAGTGCGAAGGCTAAAGTAGCTACCCATTACCCACACTAAAAAACTCAGTAACATGTAGAAAATTATTCCAATAAAAAAGATAAAGAAGGTAAGTAAACAACCCAAAAAAACCTGACTATTTCAGGCTTGGGCTGAAGCAGTATCCACATTATTAATACAGTTATGGACTAAACTCGATACCTTTTCATCTTGTTAAAAAAAACTGTGAGTAGCAGTAGATTACTGTTAGTATCTTTATTCCATTCTTGTTATATGTGTTCAGTAGCATAAGGGTGGTGCGAGACACTTGTACTATTAAACAAATATAACAAGAATGGAATAAAGATACTAACAATAATCCTCTGCTGCTAAAAGTAAAGCTAATAAAAGCAAAAACTTGGAGATTAATTTGTAATGAGACAGATGCGGAAAAAAAATTTACTTGAGACATTAAGTGTCCAGAGTAACACAACGTAAAAACAACATTGAACTGCAAATTCTAGTTTGAAACCCAGGACTTCAGTTCATCTGGAACAGAGTCGGCTCGACGGTTGCTGTCATCACCAATCACTTTTTTTACAAGCATTTTCCTTTGTGAACTTGAAAGTCCTCCTTCATATCTGGTGTCTAGTTCTCTTGTAAAATTGTTAAGTTCCTCTTTTCGCCAGGGGAGAGGCCTTATATAATTTTCATCATTGTCGGACTCGTCCGAGCTCATCAGTGGAAGAGCAATGGCTTGAGCCATTTGGGTCCCTTTCTCGTCTTCTCGCAAATCTGCTCGTCGATGTTTCAATTTCTAGAATAATAATGACAGGATTATTAGTTTTGTCAGAAAAATGATTTTGTCTTGAAGATATGGTTAGTAGTAAGCAGTTAACAGTTAGTTTATTTCCACTTTTTTTTACATGATAGAACATTTAATAGACTTCAATGTGGAAGGTGCAGGA
>JAOBRG010353208.1:0-13231 GCA_027574985.1 Umimayanthus nakama
TACTAGTATCCACTTGTTTTGACTGTGGAGGTTTTAACGTGGAAAACATACCGATTACTCATATCAAGGACAATGAAGGTTGTACTTGTTTACTCACCAAGAAAATGTACGAACTGTAGTGAGCAAGTGAGGCTGTTTCAGTCTGTTTTTGGAATGATTACAGACAAAGCATTTGACAAAACTGAATGATTCGACTATCAAATTCTAGAAACATTCTGTAGAAAAGCAGCATTTGAAAAAAGTTTGGACGTTTAAACGTTCCTTAGGGGTCTGTTGGTTTTAGTCATCCACTGTAGGTCAGAATCCGGTGAGGATTTGCCCTAAAACTTGTGTGAATCTCCATGTCTTGAATGGTTCATACAATTATTTTTATACATGTTAACATCCGTTAATCATTAAAAGAGGTTTTATGTGTTTACATACTCAGCAAATTTTAAAAGCTGGGACTGCAAATAGCTCCAAATAGGTACATATTCACCGTATATTACGTTACTTAGTGTGACTGCTATTTAACTTAGATATAGTTTCACTGTATATTTAGTTGGCACTTTGAAATAATAGAAGAACTTAATAGTACTACGGGCAGGGGCCTTCTCTAATACTTAAGGCTTCTGTATGTAGTACTATATCACCGTCGGAATTCTGACGACTAAGTTTTTTAATTGTTCCTCTACAAAGGCCACCTGTTTTCAATTAGCCCTTATGGTTACCACCGGTGGCCTTCACTTATTCTTAAGGATTTTGAATGTATTGTTGTAAAACGTAATGTAAACTAAAGTGTAAATAAATGTATTGTTGTTGTTGTTATTGTTGCTTCTGCTGTCTTGCGATGCTACTCAATGACGAGTTGTAGGGTAAATTTTGGTGCTTGCATCATTTCATGTGTCCAGAAATTATTTAAAAATCTCACAAAGATGTCAATATAGGATCCCCTGTAGGGTACCATGGAAGCTATCTATGAGATTGTCAAGTTGAAATAAGGTTGCTTGTTTTGGGACTTCAAGCATACACAGCAAGACATGAGACAGGCTACAGCATAGCCTCTTGATGTTATTTATGTGCGAGTCAATTAAAGCCGCGAGCGTATAACCTCAGGGCATTGCCCGGGCATTTGAAAAAGTTGTTGGTAATGGTTCGTCCCCCGCTCCTACTTTAACAGTCAAATGCCCGGTCCCCAAGTACATCCGATCAATATACAAAACTATTAATTTCTATTTTTAGTAAACATAACTGTTTCAGCTCGATAAAACTGTGTAGAACAGGTCACGGAATAAGTTAACCAGACTGAAAAAAAAAACAACGCGAAGGATTTTATTGCTTTTATAAGTTTTTTTATGGTCGATAAGTGCGCTTCACCTAATCCAAAATGACAGTGCTTGACTGTTTGAAACCCTGGACTCTAAGCACCGTCAGAAATGACGACAGGATATTACGAAACAAGTTTTTGTTGTTTGCAAATGCCCCGGAGGGGCAGGACACTGTTTAAACTACCAAAATGCCTGACCCCCGGGACTCATCGTGCATCCAAAATACCCGGGGTTTGCCCGGGAGGGCAATGCTCGCGGCTGGAACTGACTTAAAAATTATGACTGAGCGGCTGTTAACAGCTCTAAATTCTTAAACATTCAAAGTAAACAAGCGTAAAAACAAGTTCTCTAATCCCTTCAGAAGGTTTCAAAACTTTCTATCTCTACTTCTAAATGGCACAAATTTCTCCAAATATCCCCAATTTTTTCTTCGTTTTTTTTTTGCTGAGCTCAAAATACTGCTGTCTTTCCACGTGTGAAAGGTGATGAAAGTATTTTTTTTTTACTCCACGCACCCTTAACAGCAAAAAGTTTACTGAAACTGAAGTTCACTGCTTGTTTTCCATGTTTTGTTTGGAGTTACCAGGATCTTGCTTGTCGGGACTGTTCTGGTTGTCAGACGTTTGGTTTTGCTGATTGTCCTGCGTTTGTTTGTCTTGATCATTGGGCTCTCCATTTTCTTGACTGTTCGGATCCTCTTTAGGTTGACTGTCCGAGTTTTGGTTGATTTGACTATTCGACTCTTTCATCATTTGAACGTCCGGTTTTACCTTTTCCTGGTTACCCGGCTTCTGATTGACTTGACTGATCAACACTTTCTTCTCTTGACTGTCCGGTTTTATGTTGTCTTGGTTGTCTGGCTTCTGTTTTACTTGACTGGTTGACGCTTTCTTCTCTTGAGTATCCGGTTGTTCCTCATCCTTGTTGTTCATCTTTTGATGGACTTGACTACTCGACCGTCTCTTGTCTTGAATGTCCAGATTTTTCTTATCCTGACTGTCCGACTGTTGGTTGACCCGACTGAACGACTGTCTCTTGTATTGAATGTCTGGATTATTCTGATCTTGGTTGTCCGACTTCGGGAGGACCCGACTGAACGACTGTCTCTTGTTTTGAATATCCGGGTTTTTCTGTTCTTGACTGTCCGACTGTTGGTGGACCTGACTGAACGACTGTCTTTTGTCTTGAATGTCTGGACTTTTCTTCTCCTGACTGTCTTGGCTTTCTTGACTATCCGGAGTTTGAATGGCTTTCCCTTTGTTTTGCTGACGATTCGTTTCTTTATCCTTTTTACTATCTGGTACCTTACTCTCTTTATTGTCCGACTCTTTCTTTTCTTGTTTGTTCGGACTTTCATTTTCTTGACTGCCAAGTTCTTCCTTCTTCCAGCCGTCCTGCACCTTCATCCCTTGACTTTCTTTGTTTTTGTTTTCTTGATTACCCACTTTTTTGTTGTCCCGAAGGTAAATATACGGTTTCGGTACGATGTTATTGCTACCGGCTGGCCGTTGTTCATAATCCTGTAGCTCCAGTTTTATAGTAGCTGTATGTACCTGGCCTTCTCCGGAACTCCTCTCTGTTTCTTGCAGGTAGAGGTTTTCATAACGGCTGTAAGCCTCTCGTATGGGAGCTATTATCACCTTGTCGATCTGGGGAAAAAGCTACAATGTAGAAAAAGAAATACTGTTATTGTAAAAGTATACCTCTATGTAACTCTATCGTCTAACTCCTACTGTAAAACTGACCATAAACAGCATGTGCAGAAGTACCCACTCAGGTGTATGAAGAATAGTTTTTTGTCGCATGGTAGTTAGTTTGAGTATGTTTGTAACGTTCAAGCACTTATGGATGACTCGTTTTATATCAGTTTTATCTCCTGTTTCATGAACATTTCTCTCTACTGGA
This sequence comes from Umimayanthus nakama, assembly GCA_027574985.1. Classification (NCBI taxonomy): domain Eukaryota; kingdom Metazoa; phylum Cnidaria; class Anthozoa; order Zoantharia; family Parazoanthidae; genus Umimayanthus; species Umimayanthus nakama. The sequence continues at coordinate 3,213 of JAOBRG010353208.1, forward strand.
GTAGTACAAAAAGGTTTGTCTCTCTCATGTCTGAGTGTTTCTGTATACACCCTCTGGATAGACAGTAACCTTACGTACGTGGATGTAAAAATACATGTGTGCTTAGTGCCATATAACTCGAGAACACACTCTAGCGCATCTGCAGTGTCCATGTCTGTTCGTGTATGTGTATGCACATCTTTGTATGTTTATCTGTCTGTGTACGTGTACGCTTGTGCTCAAAGTGTCATTAACCTTTTGGCAGTTTTAGTTTGATTTTAGCAACTTTGAGTATGCTGAGATGAATGGCCAAAAAAAAATTGTTTCGATCACTACCTTTCCCCCAAAATTAAGCGTCAAAGTTGGAGAAACAGACACACCTTTTTGAAATGACCGGGCCCAACGTATTATTGGGGAATGGTGACTAATGACTTGTGCGTAACGACACACAAGTAACCTCGCTCCTTTCCTGCTCGGTTTTTCCTGTTGTTTCGCGTTGTTTGTGTGTTTATGTTCACTTTAGTTCTTTCAACGCAAACCAAAGCAAAACTAAAAAGTGTGGTGCAGTTCACTTCGGGTTCATGGGTCGCTTGTGTGTCAACACCAGACAAATTTAGTACCCAGTCTCTAATTTTCACTATGCGGTCAGTTTCAATTTGCGATCACATTTTCCCAACCGGCTTTAACGCTTAATTTCGGGGACAAGAATTGGTCGAACCGAATTTTTTTTTTGCCATTCATCTCAGCATGCTCGAAACTGCTAAAATTAACAAAAACTGCCAAAGGGTTAAGGGCACTTGATGTTCATATGAATATTTAACAATCTGCCTACGGAACTATGTGCTTGTACTGTAGAAACTATTCGCACTTTTCTAGTAAAGTCAAAAAAGTAAATGATATACTTAGCACAAAATAATGTTAATGACTAATCTTAGTGTATGTCTATGTGTGTGTGTTTCAGGCTGTGTAAAGAAGGTGTATGTTGTGTATATGCCTTATTCTCAGAAAACCAACTGCTTTCACTAAGGTGATCAAAATCTTTTAAGATTTCCAATCTACAATTTACGGGAGTCGGCATTCTTCACCATATTTAAACAATTGTGCCTGATTACAACCACAGCATGTTAAGCTTTACCTTGCTCAGAGTCTCAAACAGAGGGATGATAACAAACTTGATAAAACCGGTTTGAACATTTGGCTGGTTAACCTTGTCTCGGTCCATGAACGGAGAAACTGGAATTCCTTCTTCCTTCTCACGATCACTCTGTTCTTGCACAATATAAAAAAAATCACATTTACATGCGTCGACAAATACGCAGAGGCTATGTTCACACTTTGTGCCCGAGCATCGCTACGTCCTAATGTAAACACACTTTTTTTTTCAAGTATTCACACCAGAAGTCTGGAATCGACCATTTACACGGGCACTGAAGTAGTGTTGGTATACATCCTGGGCGCCTTTGTCTAAACACAGCACCTTTTTTAGACGCCGGTGCCCAGACGTTAGTGCTCGGGCACCAAATGCAAGCATAGCCCGAGTGTTCTTTTAGGCTATATACACACATTGTCCACCGGCACCAACCGGTGTTGTTTTTAGATACAGATTTCCTGGAACGGGCACGGTGCCAGAATTCTTGGACGGGTACTTGAGAAAAGGGGTGTTCGCTTTAGGGCTCGGCATTAATCGAGTACTCGGGCACAGTGGTCGGGCACCAAGAGTGAACATTGCCTTAGTTATCTATCTAGCTTAAGCTGTTTGAGAATTCGAGCATTGTGCACATAGGTTAATTCACAACAAAATAACCAACGTAAACCGACCCCGCTTGGATTACGGTCGTTTCGCCACCAGAAAGATTTGCAACCAAGCATCGAAGTCGATTCACCACCAAACCTCGTAGTCGTATTGCCACCAAACGTTTATACCTCTTATTAGCCGAGTGCGAGGTCCGTACGCCAAGTTATGGACCGAGTTTTTTTTACTTCCTTTTATGGCCCAAGCGCGAGGAGCAAGAGTCATGAAAACAAGGAAGAAAAAAACTAGGATCCATAACTTGTCGTACGGACCGAGCAAACGAGGCTAATAAGATGTTAATTATATGGCTTCGTTGATTATTCCGGTTTTGAAAAGGTGATCGAGAGCTAGCGGTCCGTACGGCAACTTACGGACCTGGAACTGACCAATTACAGTACGCGAAATCAGTCAGCCATATAATAAAGCCTAATATTGAATTCGTTTCGCCACCACTTATCAATTTATTGAGAATCACATCGGAAGCTTAATAAATAAGCTGTTCGTTGAGGGAACACGTTTTTCTATCAGTTATGAGTCGTGTAAAACTAAACAGAGCCTTTTTAAATGGCTTTTTCCAAGGTTCTTAATCCAACCGTGCACGCGCCTTGTCACGTTAAGGTTAGATTCCTCCTTGGCTTGCTCCATTTTTTCATGTTGCTTCCTCTTAAGATAAAGAATATTTAACATATTACCGTCCAGCGATTTCAGTCAGTCAGTGTGCAAAGTAAACTGCGTTTGTATGTAAAATTGAACAGCGTAAATGGCGGCGAAACGACTTCAATAACATATAAGGCTAAAAGTTTGGTTGCGAAACAACTTCATTGCTTGGTGGTGAATCTTCTTGCTTGCAAAACGACCAGGTTCCCCCCGCATAAATGACAAACCAACCTCTGAAAAAACATATAAATGAATGAAGTGATACAAACCTTACAGTTACAAATAGATATAATGACTTGTTGTGGGCATTCCCTTTCACAATGGGCAAAAAAAGTTTTGCAGCTCTCTGGGACATTATAGCATAATTATATCCCCTAAACTATTATGGGCCATCTACATGGTCAAGGTTATCCAGGAAAGAACACGAGGCTACATTTCTGGGTACTTTCAAAAAGAACATTTGAAAAAAGCTTCCAACAAGTGCAAGTGTATCAACTGCAATATGATTAACTCATAAACCATGTCAAATACATGTCTGGGTTCCTAAAAAATGATATTTTACTTCTTTATTTTTAACTATTTTTAAATAGTTGTCCCCGGCGTTTTTAATCACCTGCTAGAACTGTAGAAGAAAAGTTACGATAAGAAAGCTAAAAAAGATGTTTAATTCAGTTGTGCTTGGGAGGCGTTTTGACGGCACGTAGGTTACCATGGTTATGCAAATCACTTTTAGCAAATAATAATGAGAAGAGTTATAACATTTGCGTTAAGAAAAATTCTTCTAGCATCTACTGAAGTTTGATAACAATTAGTTAAACCTGAGTGAAGTATTCCTCCAGTAGACATCCAACCCAAGGTTCAGACACGTCTATAGGCCGCACTTCATTGGAAACATCGCAACACTTGATCAGTATCGCCATTAGCTATTAGAAAGCAAAAAAAAACTTTACACGCCTAAACAGAACTCATTTTGATCTCCAGTTTAGAAACTCATTATCGATATTACAATGGTTAATAGAGTTGGTTGAGCAGCTCTTTTCTGCGTACGTCTGATGCATACTTGTAAGATAGCCATAAGTCAACACTATGAATTGAAATTGAAGTTTAAAATTGAATAACTTTGCAGTCTAAGGGGATGGCAACTATTATTTTCAAAGTATCCTTCCCGGTGGTCCTCTAAGAAATAATACAATAAACAAAATTACAGCAACTTAGATAAAAAATTTACTTACAATAACATTTTTAGTTCTTTAAAACTCTACATACAATGATGTTAATATTGATCAGGGTAAAATTTTAAAACTTGTTAAGGTGTCTAGACCCCTTTGGAAGTTTTGGTTGATTTTAACAATTTCAGGCATGCTGAGATAAATGGCAAAAAAAAAGAAAAACTCCTGTTCGACTAATTCTTGTCCCCGAAATTAAGCGTTAAAGTTGGAAAAATATGAACGCAAATTGCAACTGGCCGCGCGCGTAATGAAAATGAGAGACTGGGTACTAAATTTGTCTGATGACGTCAGACAAGTGAACCATGAACCCGAAGTGAACTGCGTCTTTGCTAGTCGCCGTTCTGAGGTTGCGCTGGAGAATGGGGCTAGATACGTGTTGCAAAGGATCATGGGGCTGTTTTGGAGGACGCATTTTCAAGATGGCGTCGGAAGAAGAAGATGAGAGACGCGTTCAGCGAGAAATTTTAAAAACTCAATGAAAGTGACATACCAGGCGCCAAGTTGCCAAAACCGGCCGAATTATGTACTTTGGCCATTTTGAAACGGTGGCTATCCTGCAGAGGTGAAAAAGTGTCAGGAAAGCAGAAAGATTTGATCAAAAGGTTAATTTTGCGATTGCACGCGAATTCACGTTGCCTTTGTGATCGAACTTAAAACTTATACTGCAATTTCAATTTTTAAATATATCTTCTAACAATTTCAAAATTGTTTTCCATTGCAGAGTGAATGATTACATAGATAACGGTCTTTCGGATAATCTTGTGGATCCTGAATTTACAGAAAAAAAAATTGAAACTTGGCCTGGTTCAGGAAGTGAGTTCGCCATGTCCTGCTGAGCTGTTTCCCACTGACAACTTCCAAGTGGGGATATCTTGTGTTCCACGCGTTGGTTACAGCCAAACTTGGAAATATTTAATAGAAGATGAGGAGCTCAAGAAACAGCTTTCTGTTGAAAAACCGATTGTAAAGGGGTCAAAAGAACTAATCTACAGTGAGCAAGAAACACAGAGACGACGCGAAGCAACGAGGAAAACCGAGCGGGAAAGGAGCGTAGTTACTTGTGTGTCGCCTCGCACAAGTCATGAATCACCATTCCCCAAATATACGTTGGGCCCGGTCATTTCAAAAAGGTGTGTCTGTTTTCTTAACTTTGACACTTAATTTCGGGAGGAAGTAATAGTAAAACCGATTTCTTTTTTTTCCGTTCATCTCAGCATACTCAAAATTGCTAAAATCAACTAAAACTGCCAATAGGTTAATGACACTAACTTTGGAGTTGTCCACCGTATAGTTCGAGGTAGTGTTTTTAATTAGCGTAGTTTTCATTGAGCAAAATGAGCTGGTTGGATCTAAAATCTTTTAGGGAGGAATTGAAGAATGTTGTCCTCATTGCTTTGGTTCCGTATTTTGGCAAACGGTATTGGCTCTGGTAGAGTAGTTGTGCTCAAAACGAAGTGAAAAAAGTAACAAGTGTGCCACGAAGTGGACAACTTCTCGCATCAGCGCTCCACTCTCGCTGCCTCATGCTTATGCTTGTGCTTATGTTTATCTCACAAGTGTGAGCCAAGCTTTAGAGACTACGCCTTAAGTTCGACCCCTTGGCTGTTACCATTACATATAATGGCGGCTATTTTTTGGGATACCCTGCCTTCAATATGACCGCCGTCAACCGTGACAGACTGGTAACTAACAAATGAATTACATCATGCTAAATAAGGGACCTTTGGGTCATCCTTGCGTATGTAAGAAAAAAGGCCGTTTTCTCTCCACTAAAATTTTTTAGAGACAGAAAATTGATGAACTAGATTGCTGTGTATTTGCTTCAAGTAAATGGTTCGCTTCGCAATAACGTATTTTCTGTTTTTTCGCAGTTTCCTTGATACTTCTAACTATTTTGGTTAAGATTTCGAGGCGTTAAAACATTCTAGTTTGCCTAGATTTGATAGGGCAAACTTTGATTTTGCAAATTCGTCTACCCCTCCATTCCCATGGTATTTAACGGTCTATTCCCTACTGAATCAAGGCACTCCCTGGTGTTGAAGTCAAATGTGTCCAACTTGCTCTTGAACCCATCTACAATCTCGCTGTGTCGAGCCATGTCAGTGGCCAGTATTAACATTATGGTTTCCTGAAAGTAAAATGAAGCAAACTGAAGTGAAAAGGAATAAAGTAAAAGTAAAAGTAAAAATAAAAGTAAAAAGAAAAAGAAAAAGTAAAAGTAAAAGTAAAAGTAAAAGTAAAAGTAAAAGTAAAGGTAAAAGTAAAAAGAAAAAATAAAAGAAAAGGAAAAAGTAAAAAGAAAAGTAAAAGTAAAAAGAAAAAGTAAAAGTAAAAAGAAAAAGTAAAAGAAAAAGAAAAAGTAAAAAGAAAAGTAAAAGTAAAAAGAAAAAGTAAAAGAAAAAGAAAAAGTAAAAAGAAAAGTAAAAGTAAAAAGAAAAAGTGAAAGAAAAAGAAAAAGTAAAAGAAAAAGTAAAAGTAAAGGTAAAAGTAAAAAGAAAAGTAAAAGAAAAAGTAAAAGTAAAGTAAAGTAAAGTGAAGTATAGTAAAGTAAAGTAAAGTAAAGTAAAGAAAACTAAAGAAAAGAAAGGAAAAGAAAAGAAAAAAAAGGCAAGCTAAGGGAAGGCCAGGAAAAGGAAGTCATGGCGAGGCAAGAAAAGGCAAAGTAGATAAGGCACGACGAGGCACGATGAGGCGTTGTTTGTATATGTTTGCTTGAAGGAAGATAGATTGGGAAGGAACGCTAAACGTCGGATTAAGTCAAATGTTAGAGCCATAGCAATTTAAACTTCACGGTTTGATCAATGGTGCAAAAGTATTTAAATCGATTCCTACTGGCTAACCTGGCGCACACGTTTGAATACATCTCTGTTCACATTAGCAAGGATGTCACACTCGGGCTGCAGAACAAGAACAAATTGACAAGCAAGTAGCAGTTTTTATCCATGTCACAATAATGCAGCAACAGTTTCTTTCTAATATCTCGTAACAAGAAAAACATAATAGTAGTGATGGTGACAATGCTGCTGGCGATGGTAGTGATGACGGTTGACGTTGAGCGTAAGTCATAGTGATGAAAGTGATAATTTATGGCGACGGTAATGGAGGTGATGTTGTTGGTAATGATGATGTTGAGAGTATTAGAAAGATAACGAAAGTGATGATGATAATGGTGACGGTAGCATGGTAGTGATGGTTGTGATAGGGTTGGTGATGGTGATGAAGAAGATGATGATAGTAATGATGATCATGACAATGGCGGTGATAGCGATGACAATGATGGCAATGGTTTTAGCGATGACAATGATGATAGTGTTTGTGACGATAATCGATGGTGTTTTTGATGATAATCTTGATATTGATGATGGTAGTAATGCTGTTGATGAATTTGGCAGTGGTAAAGGGACTATTGATAGTAATGGTTTTGATTATGGACCAGAGAGTAATTAAGGGAAAAGATTAGATTGAACTAGGGAGTAGAAATGAACCGTTTCAGCTTTTGAACAACAAAAGGATTTTCTTAGTTAAAGCATTGAAGGGTAACCGAGTGTGGTTTCTTGATAACTTATTCATCTTATCGTTGCCAACTAAAGCCCGGCGCACACTAGAGCTATCAGCTGAGCTAGGTGTCACTCGTGAAAGTTGGCGGAAGCAGGTTCCTCCAGTGTGCAGTGTCGTTTTCGGTGCTATTTGCCACGCGTGCCATCGGCGCCAAATATTCAACATGTTGAATAATTTTGTGCACGAGTAAACGTTTCCTCCAAGTGTGCGCGCGTGCAAAGCTATCAGCTCAGGAAAAGACACGAATAAGTTGTGTAAATATTTGCTTAAAATGACGTCGAGCAGTGCGTTAGTTGCTGACGAAATGTTGTAAGGCAAAATAACACACATATGTTGGCTGATCATTCCTGCTTGTGCGATATACGCTGTCCGGAGTCCCAATGCTTTGTCCACATCCTTCGATGTGGCGGTTCTTAAACGTCTTCCTCACAATAAATGAAAACGACACCGCACACTGGAGGAACCTGCTTACGCCAACTTTCACGAGTGACACTTAGCTCAGCTGATAGCTCTAGTGTGCGCCGGGCTTAACAATAATTGGGTTCTTTTAAGGTCCTGATTATATAGCATAGTTGAAAACAAAAACAAATATATAACAATAAAAACATGAACGTTATTGCGACGATTATGGAACAAGAAGATAACAACTTATAAGTTTTTTAGATTTCCTTCTATTTTACCAAACTAGTTTTAAGGAATGTGGTGTTTTAATGTGGTGAAGTGAAGTGCTATATAAAAATCCCAAACGATACCCACATGGGATGGAAATAGGCCCACATGTGAAAATAGAAGAAATCTCTAACCCAATAGAATGCGAATTCACGACCTCCGGAACCAAGGTACGTGAGATACAAGGCCAGACGGGAGCTGGTCGTGGGGATTTTTTAAAGATGGTAGTTTGCACCAAATGAACACGTAAGTGAATGGGTAACCAATTAGGATTCAAAAGCATGCTAATGTTGAATTGGTCCTTCATTTTCCTTACCTGGGCAATAATTTCAAAAGCGACGGCTGCATGATGATTTTCCAAGGGCGATATATCGTTGTATCGAATGGACAGCTCAGTTCGAGCATTAATTTGATACCTAGATCACAAATTATGTCATTTGTTAAAGAAATCAATTTTAAACTAGCACTGTAGCGTTACAAAATAAGTTAATAGATACTCTAAAAAACAATTCCTATAGATGACGTTCGGTTGCCATACTATGAAAAACCACAAACATAGCAGGAGAGTGATTCTATAATGGTTCTCTTAGTACGAGTGAAGTCAATACTGAAAAGTTGTAGGTTTTTGGTGTTATTTTTCAAAACTGAAGAAGCTCTTCCAATAAGGATAATCTACCATGAGCCGTTTAGGGTAAGGGATATCAGCTTTGGTGATGTTAAACAATTTAAACTTGTTTTTAGCAGGTCCCAGTAGCTTTGGTTCCTAAACAGCTTCGACTTCAGTTTTGCCTTAATGTTCAGTATTATATCCAACACATATAAAACTACTTACAGCCTCTCAAAGTTTAATCTGTGAAAACTTGCTTCCCACATGTACGAATAAACTAGCATGCTAAAAACTCTAGACAAGTGACAAGAGTTAAGAGGTTTCACGACCAAAGTAACATTCAATCAAGTTGGCGTTGACTGTCAGTTATCAGATATGGCAATTTACTTTTACACATTTACTTTTTGTAATTTTCTGTTCTTCCTTGCACTGTTTTTAATTTTGCTCCAGTAATCACACGTGCATTTTGAATTTTGGTTAAGTTTCAAACTAAAACTTATATACCTAGGTTTCTAATCCATTGTTTCGTTCACATTAAGAATTAGCTCCACACAGCTCAAAATCCACAGACTTCTTTCCCGCTTTATACTGTTACACATTATTCTTTTGCCAGGCCGAACAAATGCAACATGCCACCTCTTTGTATCCTGGACGCTCAAATAAGAGGTATTTAAACAACGACAACTGTTTCTTCTTTGCCTTGAGAAATGTAAAGGGCGGTATTTTTTTAGTCGCCGGAGTGTTAACTTTTGCCCACTTAAAACAGTATTGGACTTGTTTTTGGTCTGTGTGAAAGCCTTGTGTAGCTGCAACACCCCTGTAGTTTAGACATGAATATTTGTTGTTCACAGTTTTCCCGACAGACTGTCCATACATTTGTTTTAGATGTAACTGTTGAACAGTTATTGCTGTACATTTCTAACAAAAATCTAAAATGTACCGCAATGGCCAATATCGCAAATCGCAACGGCGCAAAACTTCTCGATTTGTGTGAATTCGTTTGTGGATTCGTTCTGTCAGTCTGTTTTCAAGTTTTTCGCCCCAATCCCTGCGCTGCCTTGGACTTTGCAAAACACGTGTACGCCCCACGACCTGTTTACGTGCTTCTCTTTGTCTTTTATCTAGAGTGCTTTGTGCCCTCGTGAAAATTACTTCGGTGACGGGGCCCCCTCGTAAAAGATCCAATAGTGTGCATGAGTGCGCCTTCGTCAAGTCGTGGTGTTTCATGTGCGTTCACCATTTTGCGTTGGCGTTCGACCGAGTTTGTGGAATCTGTGGATTTTTACTCATTTTAAAAACAAGTTCACTCCTCACCCCTCTTCAAAGACCCCCAGATGGAAGTGGAACACCAGCGAAAAATCCTGGTGTTTCTGATTAAATCGGAATAACTAACAAAGCCATCTAAGAAATATCTTATTAGCCTCGCTTGCTCGGTCCGTATGGCAAGTTATGGATCCTCGTTTTTTTCCTTCCTTGTTTTTTATGGCCCGCGCGCTTCGCGCTTTGGTCATAAAAGGAAGAAAAAAAC
>JAOBRG010353219.1:0-13230 GCA_027574985.1 Umimayanthus nakama
GGGGGGTGATTGGGGTGGGAAAAGAGGAAAACGGAAGAACGGAACTGTTTTTTTTTCTCTTCTCTCAAAAGAAGATAATAGTGACCTTTAGATACGAGTACGACTTTCTGTACCTGCTTCACTGCTATTTACTTGGAACAAAAGAAACACGCATATACACACGCATCTTAAGTCACAGTCAGTGATGAATGGTTTTAACTTTTTTAGAGCATCCAAGAATCGTGACATTGAGGGAACGATCTGAGGAGACTGGCGATGAATCTGATATGGAGCTGGAGGATAGCGACTTTGAGCCGACTTCTGATCGTGAACTGTTTGGCTTGTTTTTTCCTGAGGTGCGTGCACTGTATCATAAGATACAGCATTTATTAGTGTGTGTCAGAAGCGAATTAGTGTGAAAACTTCACCACTGATTATGAGTATATGTTTATTTGGGCGCACCGCACCGTCCCACGCAACCAAACAGATAAGGGGGTCGTTTTCAGTTCAATAATTTGACGACGTGACACATAACTTGGTAGCAACGAAACAATAGCTTACATTTCCTATCCTAATTTTAACCCTTGCTGTTAGCTTCGGCAATCGGATTAGTAACAGCAAAAGTTTATCTCGCTGTATACTGAAATACACAGCAAAAATAAAAATGCGAAAAATAGTCCAAAAAATGAAGAATAGGGGTAAACTTCAACAACGCAGCCAAATAGTGCAGGCTCACGGCTAAATATAATTAGTTAAAACGAGTGATTAGAAATTTATATGATTGATTAAATAACAACAAGATACTAGTACTGTTAGGCTACCAGCCCCGAGTTTTGTTCGAAACAAATTATTGTACTGGTTCAAAGATCAAACGCTAGTACTTATTTCTAGTGATAAGTAGTACTCGAGCAGAACTGTTTTATAATAATATAGATAATAAAAACATGAGTGTATTTTGCTGACTTACAAACCCGCTATTATTAACCAGCTTGCCCGCCAAATGGCATCTGAGACAAGTGTTACTTGCGACATCTGTCAAATCAGCGTGCAGCACTTCAATCGCCACATGAGGTCACATCACCCAGGTTGTGGCGGCAACTGTGGTCGCCATGGTTACAGGAGTGACAGCGTGTATGTCGATGGCTGGTTCGGAGGTATCTGTGGCACAGGGAACCCGTATTACCTCATGTGCCGAGAGTGCAGGGAAAGGTACATGGCGAAGGCGGACGAAATGCGAACCATTGCTGCCATGAAAGGAACCAACATGTAAGAATTTGTATTACTATGTATTAGACATAGATATGACATGGACACAGACATAGACACAGACATAAACATCTAGACGTAGATGTAGATATAAAAAAGCTCAAGATAAAGCTTAAGATATAGATATAGTTGTAGGTATAGTGAAGATATAAATACAGATATAGATATAGAAATGGACATGGACAGACATAGACAGAAAGACAGAAAGACAGACAGACAGACAGACATACAGACATAGACTGACATAGGCATAGAAATAGTCGTGCAGAATGCAACCAAGGTTTACGAAGCAGTGATTAACTCACCTGAGCGTTTTGAGTCTTTGTTTGAAATATCTGCTTCTCCGAAGGTCATACCAAGACGCCAAGCTCATTGCGGAGGCACCAGATCTGTTGGGACCACGTGACACTGCGGTATCCGGTAATGACTTGGTTTTAGCTGTGTTAACTACGTATAGAACTGTGAACACGGGTTTGCAAACAAACATGTTTGACTGATAAACAGGCAAACAGTTAAAATGTATCGGCAAGTTTCTGGGAAGATAAAAACAACCCGTAGTATTTATTTATAGCAATTTTTAGCTATGCAAATTTATTTGTATAGGAAATCATACGAGTTCAAGTTCAGTTTAGAATTTATTTGCACGAGTGAGTTTTTAAAAAAGCTCAAATTGCGAAGCGCGGGGGCCATGAAAACAAGGAAGGAAATAATGAGGATCAATAACTTTCCGTACGGACCGAGCAAACGAGGGAAATAAGATGTTTATTAATGGCTTTAATAGTTATTCCGGTTTCGAAAAAGTGATCGAGAGCTAGAGGTCCGTACGGCTACTTATGGACCTGGAATTGACCAATTACAGCACGCGCAACACGTGGGGCTTCACAGAATCATTTACAATAATACTTATTCACAATACTTATCTTAATGTAAAATTGTCATTTTTTTTCTTACCTCCACTCAAATGATTGTCTAAGTTGTCTTTCCCTGGATTCTCTACAGATCTTGATAATGTTGATCAACAAGACAACGGTAAGAGGGTCACAGGCTGTGAGAATTATGAGGAGGTGATGAACAGTCTTGGGCTGACCGACTTGAAGCCTGTTCCCAGAGTCGTCGAGTTTGAAGGCGATGATCCGTTGGGTGCTCAGGCAATCGCACAAACATCCTGCCCCGTGTCTACTACTTCTAAGACCAAGGTGAGGAGAGGGAAGGGGGGTACATAGTTATTGTACAGGGCGGGCTCATTAGCTACTAGACTGGTGTTTCTCGGGGTACTGCTTCTACTTCAGGTTACCGTTCACCTTGAGCGGTGTTTTCAGTTTTTCATACGCACTAGTTACCCACAAACCTGTGTATCAATGGAAAGCTTATGAAGTTAAATCTCGATGATGGTGAATATATTTTTAAAAATTTTTCGTTTGAAAACGAATGCAAGCTTCATAATTCAAACTAACCCTTTCACTTCTTGATGTCAATGCGGCTGTCAGCTTCAATTTACGCCATTTGTTTTTTTATTAAGTTTTAGTACAATTTGTGCTCTAATTCCGTCCTGGCGATTTTTTTATTTAAATCGTCTTTAATTTTCTGCAGGCATTTGAAGAAAACTCCCCATTTGCAGCATACAAAAATGCACTGTTTGAGTCATAAAAAACAATTGGAGCGCAATTTCAAAATTTTACAGGACGGTTTACATCTTCAGCTATTATTTTATAAACTTGCCAAATTTGACGGCATGTTGTTAAAAATTGAGGATGATACTTCGCGTTGTCGCAGTATTAGCCAAGACATGTCTCGAGAAACTGACTCCTAAAGTACGCCGCACGTCATACAGTTTCACTCCCGGTAAAAATTCTCGTTCGTCATATCTTGCAAACTATTAGACGTATTTAAAAACATTTTTTGTTACTAAAAGTTCATTTAATGTATATTTATATTCTGCGATTTTCGCAGAATATAAACACACATCAAATGAACTTCGAGTAAAAAAAAATTGTATTCTTTTCAACACGTCCTATAGTTTGCGAGATATGGCGAACGAGAGTTTTTACCGGAATTAAATCGTAAGCCAAACGGCGTACTTTAGGAGCGAATTTTTCGAAACATGTTTTGGCTAAAACTATGACAATGCTTAGGATCGATGCTCAACATCATGCCGTCCAATTTGACAAGTTGACAAAGTAATAGCCGAAGATGTAATTTAGAAATGTTAAAAGTTGTATACTTACAGAAAATAGCTTTCTGCAACTTGAAACTGTTGAGAGAATTTGCCCAATTTGATGTTTTGAGCCATTAACTGAATAATACGACCCAAAAATGCCGAAAGTTCATTTTCCGGTCTTGGGAGACGAATTTTCTGTAGTGTAAATATGAATATCTGTATTTTGGTTGTTGGTTAACGTACTTGCTAAGGTCAAGGTATTGGTTTAGGACAAGGTATATGTTAAGGTATTTATATAGATTTCTAGGGTATGGTACGGTGACCTTTATTTAAAACAGGGTGGCCCATTCAGCAAACTAGGCTGTTATCCAGAGGGGCTGTTATCCACAAGGGCTGTTATGCAAAGGGACCCTGTGATAGCCCTACGATGTGCACCAAAGCCTTGTTACAATAGATTAACGTCCGTGATTGTTCTGTTAAAAGTGACCTTTTTTTCCAACAGAAACTCAAGGACAGTTCATCACTAGCTCGCAAAAAGCCCTTGGGAGAGCAAGCAGCTGCCATCTATTCTGCGCATGACAGAGCACTGGCCTTGAAGCGAGTCACTGTTGCTGCCCAGATTCACCTGGCGAGAGAGATCGTGCTTGGAATCATATCCAGCCTGTCGGTGTGTCCACCCGGTATGTTTGGCAACATTTTAATGGCTTACGATATCTTAGGTTTTTCAAAATATTATGTCAGCGTGCAAGTAGCCAACGTGAAGACAGCGGCACCGATTAAAACATCCTCATTTAATTCCGTGGGAAGCGGCTTGGGGGGGGGGGGGGAGGGCAAGGTCACATCAATTCAATTCAATTCAACTCATTAACGTGCGATCAATCGTCGATATGTCGGTTTCAATCTACAAAAGTAAAAATAAAACTTTGTATCGTAGCGACACATTACCGGGGTTCATGTTTAGGTTTTAGGAGATAGTTTTTGCGGGGGATGGAAAATTGTAAAGTTGAAGGAATACTTAATGTTTCAGTTTGGATTTTAGATAAGTTTACAACAAATTCTCGGAATTAATGCTTTAAGGGCAAACACCAGCTCGTTTGCTATCCGAGGAGTTGCACTTACTCACTTAGGAACAGCTTTTGCTGCGTTCTAATCTTTTTTTCATTTTTATATCTCCTCTCCTTTACTCCTAGTCGCGGCCGAAATAAGTGCTGCTCTCCCTTGGACTAGCTAAATTTGAGTTTACACAAATCTAAATCCTAACTTCGTTTTGTTGGTTATTCTAGTTTCCGTTTTCTTTTTTTGACAACGTTTGAGCAAACCAAACTCGCAAAGTTATACCAAAGTGAAAACAGAAAGATCTTTCGACCTAAAGGGTCCCCAACAGTTCTGATCTGAATTGAGGTTGACTGCAAAACTGTGAGTTGTTCGTTTTGCACGTGATAAACGTTACTGGTTGGTAATTCCGGTTTCTTTCTTGTTGTTAAGCACCTTTGACTCTCGCGTCTGGTCTCGATCTCTTGGGTCTTGGAGACGTAAAACTTCTGGTGAAGTTGATGCGACTTGTGGCAGCAGGTCGAACCTCGTGTGTGTCTGAAGAACCAGCCGAGGGTGAGGCCATTTCCAGTGAAGACGGGACATCCTCGAGAGATGCAAGGGGAAACCTGAAAGTTTTGAGCCGCGCTGTGGAAGCGCTTGCTGCGAGTGATCCCTCAGGAAACAACATGTTGTTACAGCTATGTGTCAAGGACTTGATGACATCTGCCACAGGTATGCGTTAAGCCCTGACTGAACCTTAACTAAAATTGCCTTATCATGTTTGTATACATGTTCTAGTATTGTTACTGTAGTTTTTCGTGTTTTATAGATGACTTTCATTGTTTGCCCTAGTAACCACAAACAACAACTTCAAGTCGAGGCTCAGCTCCAAGTCTTCATACATTTGCTGTATTTTCTCCTCCCTGGCCTTTAGTCAAAGTTTTTGTTTACGATCACTGGAGCGTATTACGAAAGTGGTCTATAGTACAAGACTCTTTGTAGCAAAGTCATGGTGTTTCATTTTTTGGTCCAAATATTTCATGCAGTTTCAAATTGGAAATGTTCTAACTGCCATCAAGCAAAAGTATGTCCAAAAAAGCCTGGATTTCAGCATACCTTAGTAATGGAAAAATTAGAATTGGTCGTGGAAAAGTTGTGGAATAGTCACTGAATCTATCTATAAAACTTGTTCCAGGTTACTCGACTAAAGCAGCAAAGACCCAGTCGTCAGTGTTAGATCTTGACCCCTCGATATCAGACCAGAAGGCGCTCTCCATGCCAAGCTTCACTGTCACTCAAGTTCTTGTGGATGTGCTGGCGGAAAGAGGGGGAGGTAAGTTGGGGAACTTGCTGGCACAAAGTATTCGCCAACTTGCGAACTAAGAAGATATCAAATGTTTTGATTGCCATTTGGTACACTGCAGTCGCAAAAGTTCGCGTGCTCCTTTCAATACGACGTCAAAGCTAAATACAGAAAAGCTTCGACATCAAGCAAGGCCAGCGTGTGTTCGTGGTAGTAAAATTTTCCTACAAATAAAGAGTACACAATACACATTAAATATGCACCAAACTGAACGGATCTTCATTTTTGAACAAATGCAAACGTAGGTCGACATTAAGTAATATCTGCGTTATGATTCGATTCATCAATCAGTCATTAAATAAGTAGATAGTTTAGTGAGTAAGTACGAGTAAATTATTAATTTATTAGTTACTATATATAAAACACACTTCTAGAAAAGAAAGAGTGCTCTATAGCGTATGCTAGAGCGGTATTAAAAAATTTTTATAACTAGATCGTAGAATTACTTAAAACTTCTAGGTCGTTGCGACCCGTTATCAGAAATAATTGGAATACTTTTTTAATTGATTAATTATGTAGTTGATAGTAAATACGTAAGCAAACATACAAGTAAATGTATATTCAGCTAAATAGTTGCCCCTGTTTAGTGTACAAACATTGTATTAAAAAAATAAGGCTATTATATAAGTTAATATCCCAAATAACATGACCCTTTTAAAGCAAACATGGGTTCTTCCATGAGATGTGAAGACAAGGCAGAAAGGAAAATAGAGTCACTTGCACTGGTGAATGCTCTGGCAGCGTGTACACTTTCTGACTGGCTGCCCTCAAGACACCGGGAGTGGGCGACTGTGGAACTGGTCCGGACACTCGCCTGCAAGAGCAAGAGTGGGCGGGAACTCACTGGCAACGTCTGGGCAGATATCAGTGGTGAGTCAAATATTGGTGAACGTCGAGGCTCATAGTACCATTCAAACGTGTGCCGAGTTTTTCCTTAGACTACACACATGGTCAGAATTTTTTCAAGTAGAAGATTTGTTGCGTTCAACGAAGGAGAACGCACACTAATCTTGCCGTTGTGTGCGGGCTCAAACGGAATTCCAAAAGCTTTTGAGCAATTTTCATCTGGCTGGCTGACTATCACAATGCCTCGACTTCGTGAAGGAACAACATTTGCTGGACGTCGCGAACCGATTTATTGTGTGTGATTTTCGTTGCTGAATTTGTACGCTTTAGTTTAAAACCATGCAAAGCAGCACGAGTGGAGGTACTTATCATAACACCAGAAAATGGTGCAATAATGTATCTTGCAGGAAACAAACTTTTCCAATGCGTTTCAAGTTTCGTTGTCGAGGCCACTTCCTTCTACATCGAATTCAGTTTCTTTCAGCACGAGAAACTGCGGCAAGGAATGTCCGTTATAGTGTGTTTACAATGTTCTCTATCTCCGTTCCTCCCCTTCCTTCCTTTCTCCCTTCATTCCTTCTTCCTTTTTTACTTACTCACTTACTAACTTACTTTTTTACTTACTTACTTACTTACTTACTTTCTTTCTTACTTACTCACTCACTTACTTGCTTACTAACCTATTTACTTACTTACTTTAACACCTATGATATAATGTTTTTGCTTTTTATGTATTTTCAGGTGATATCCAGCCTTGCCGCAGAACAAAGCTGGAAGCACATTCGAAGCAGGTAGCGTTTCTTAACCAAGTTACATATAATTCATGTTTTTTACCTGTGTATAGTCATTCTATGTTCCAGTGAGCTTCACGCTCAGAACAGGTAGCTACCAACACATCTTTTATAACACAAAACGACAATAGCCGGAGCTAGAACACAAGTACTTCAAGGTTTCTATGAATGACAAGTCTTTGAAACCGCAAGATTTAAAAGTAAAAGGCTTAGCAATTTTGTAGAATAGGTGGAGCTTTTGATCAGCATTCAGAGAACGAGGGGCTATCATTTCTATGATTCCTTAATGGAGGAATCAGTCTTTTGTTAGTTTAATACAGCTATTGCAAAGTTTGAGCAAATAAATGTGGGATGATTTTTTCCCCCTACAGTTTAAATAAGTCTGCCAATCAGTAGTGAATACAAGTACAGCACTACTTGACTTTACAGGTGTCTGGCTGCTGATATTTCCTTTGCTGACAAATAATTGGTTTATGTTTAAATTTGTATTCAAGGTCACCTCCTGTGTATGGAATTCAAGCAAGAACTTGCTGGCGACCAGGTTACCTTTTGATTATATTATTCTTTGATGTGCCTTTCTGAGGTGTTGGTACATCATGTAAGAATGGCACATATACGTGTATAACCAGGGTTCATACGGTCATGAAATTTGAAAATGCATTTTCCAGGAATGTTAGGAAAAAATTGCGGAAGCCATAGAAAGGAGAACGCATACTAATCTCGTATTTCTAGATGAAGGAATTTAGTTTAAAGTTTTGTCTAACCCTGGTAAAGCTTAACCCACATTCGAATAACCGTCCTCAGGTTATTAAACAGTTTGTGGTCGAGGCACTGGCATGAGAAACCACTGGAATATATACCGTTTCCTTTTTTCCAGTAGACCCCCGGATATTAAATGGTTTGTCTCTGAGGCACTATAGATAAGAAATCGTTGGATCATATTCTTCTTCCTTCATTCTAGCGGCTGTGATGGTGTGGTGAACGTGTGGAGCGTGGCCGACAAGTACCACTGTGTTATTCTGCAACAGTCCTGTAGATTCTTGTCGTCCCGAGAACTCGAGAGCAAGGAATCCGAAACTGGAAGCAAAGAAATAAATAACGTTTGTTGGAACGTAAGTGATAAGTGGACTGGTAGTCAGAAGGCGATTTTTGAAAGTTGAACGTCGAAAAGATAGTTAGCATTTAAGGTTTTATGATTGAGTGTCATTTTCTAAATGTCATTTGAAATTTTATAGTTTTCCACAAATAAAATTTAAATTTTTTAGAAAACTACAAAAGTGATAACCAATATGTTTTAGAGAACCAAAACATATTTACTGGAAAACAGCTGGATTTTCAGGCTACATTTTTGGCTTCATCGGCTTTCGCTAACCCAAGAAGGCATAAGGTGAAAAAAAGTTACACTAAGGCATAGGGGGAGGTCAATCGGACACCCCCCCCCTCAATTTTTGAAATCTTTCATCTGATTACACTTTTGTAGTCAAAACACAGGTTGCGTGACTTATTATGATGACCTAATCAATTTTGACGCCACCTAATTCAGGTCAAAAGATGCGTTAACAAACAAAGAACAGTTATGCGAAAGCTTTTGAAAATCGGTCAAGGAACAAACAATTTAAGCCATAAAAAACGAGGAGGGGGGGGGGGCAGATAGACCCCCCTTTGCCTTCTAGGGCTAATAGCAGCCTTTTAATAGAGTAAACAACTACCGATCTTAATTTAACGTCAATTTTTTTTAAGTTAACATTTAGGTTACTTGCCATTTGTTCTTTCCGGCCAGTTAAAATTGAAATGGCTAAAGCGCAAACTCCCTCTCTTAGGTAGAGCAGAGCAGGAGAACCGAGCGGCTCTGAGCCATGAGCAGGGCCACTCTGGCCAGAACCTGTAATAACCTGTAATGATTGGTTTGGCCAGACTGAACAAATGGAAAGCGACCTTAAGAAGTGTACTTGACAATATTCTTTTAATTTGTACCCCCATCTTAAATCAGTTCAACCTGTTAACCAGACAAGAGTTTACCTCGGTCGACATCTTTCTTTTAAGTTTCCTAAAATATAGCAAACGGTTTTCAAAACTATTTTCTATTTTCAGGGTAACGGTAAATTACTGGCTGGCTCAATGGACAACCTTCTGAATATCTGGACAATTGCAGGTAAATTTGCTTGCTGTTTCAGGTCTTTTTATTGTTTAAGTCGCCCTTTATATAGTACCTTCGGATTTTTATTTAAAGCAAAATCAAGGGAGAAAAGATTGTCGTATCATTTTCAAAATGGTTCGTTTATCTTAAGGAAGTTGGTGCAGGGGGTGTTTTAAACTTGAAAGTGATTTAATATCTTTTTTATTTTTTATTATCTGTTTGTATTTGTTGTAATGAGGAATACTCGGTTAATCCTGAATAACAATATCGGTCTCCCTCATAGGTGGTCAAAGCAACCTTGATATCCACCCCCACAAGATCACGTGCATCACGTGGCCTGCATCGCGTGGGAGCTTCATGGAGAGTCACGTGGGAACGATGGACGTGCTTCTGGTTGGACGAGTGAACGGAACCCTTGCTGTTGTGGAAGTGTTTGACAAGAGCACGTTCAACCGCGTTGAGCTTGAGCACTGCACACGTGAGAGAGGTAAGTTAACCCGGGGAGGCGGAACATACGAGAGTTTGGGTGCCGGTGGAGCTGTGCTGGCCAAGCCTTCAAACCCTGTTGCAATGTGAGACCCGTAAAAGCAATTTTCTACACATGTTTCCCACCAGATGAAATAGGGTGACCAATAAAATCACTGTGGGTGTTCTGAAGTCTGTTCCACCACAGAAATTACGGAAAACGTAAAAAAAAACGATGACGGTGCATACAGATTCTTTGCGAAAACCGTACTCTTTTCCAGACCAGAATGGCCGGAAAACCATACCCTGAATGGGAAGTACATACCCAATCAAAGTACCCCCCCCCCTCTCCCGCACACACACACAGAGAGAAATTCATGGCAGTTGTTGACAGTATTTGACGAACGGGATAATACATCCAGATGAATGATCCATCAATCCATATTTCGCCTCGTTAGTTGCTTTAAATTTGTGCTGTCTAGCTGGTCCGACCAGTCAGACTTTAAAGGGCACGCACTAGTTCTGGCCAGGATGACCTTGTTCATGAATTAGACCGCTCAGTTTTTCCGTTCCGGTCGGCCAAAGCGCTTGACTTTAGGGAGCCGTTGAGGGGAAATGTACGCACTCACCTTGGACCTTTCCATTTCAATTTGCCAAAACCAGTTCTTTCCGGTCGACCCAACCAGACAAATGAAAAGCGACCTAACTTCGACTACTGCGTGTTCTGCTGTCTATTAACCAGTTTTTTTGAGGGTTTCGAAAAGAGAAACAGAGTGAGACGAGATAGTGAAATAAAGCAATTGTGTGAAGAACCGAGTGTGCAGTGATGAAAACAAAAGTAAAACTTCACGAGATATAGACATGATACATCCTTTGGGATGATGATCATGAGTGATAAGGAATCTTCTCTCTGAGCACACTTTAGGCAGGGTTGTACATCTCCTTGGATTCTTTTGACCGTCCAGAAAGTCATTATCATGTAAACAAGGTTTAAATATTGTCCTTCCAGTTGCTGTTTGCAAGATGTCGTGGCATGATGATTCTGAGCAGTTTGCTGTTGGCTTTGTGGATGGTGTGGTTTGTTTGGCAACAAAGGACGCTAACGAGGCTCCACGAATGGTTCAAGCTCATGAGGTGGGGCCTGTTGTATAGCAGTAACAACATAGAGCGCTTAGGACAATTCTTGGCGCTGTATGATTATACAACCAATATGCTAGGTTTACACAAACGTACAGAGCGAGTGAACGTAGCCTTTGACGCCTAACCATTTTTTATCATCATTTTCATTGTTTTTTATTATTATTGTTATTGTTATTATAACTAATATTAGTATTATTAGTATTATCATGGTTATAGCAGTGTGAAAACATTCGGATGCCATGTCTAAAAATATTTTTACAGAGGGCGCGAACGTAGCTTATTTTGCCTGTCTTTAACAATGTAGCTCGGTATACCTGTAACTTAAGACATTGTAATAGAATAAAACACCTAAAAAGTCCTATAATCACATCAGAATTTTAAAAGCACGAGCATTTTTCAAACTGTGTGACAAGGTTATTATTGCAACTAATACTATTATTATTATTATTATTATTGTTATTATTATTAATAATAATTATTTCTTTTATTATTACCATTATTATTGTTGTTTCTGTTATCATTATTATTATTTAATATTACTGCTATTACTTTTATAATTGTTATTTATATTTTTATTCTGCAAACCGTCGAAGAGACTCTTCAACTAGGAACTTTTTTTTCAATGTGCATCCAAACAAAAAAAAATCATTCCTAACCATTGCCCGTCATCCTTTATAGGCTCTGCTTATTGAGGTCAAGTTTGACGCAACTGGTTGTTCTCTGGCCACATGTGCAGAACGCGAACCGGTCAAGGTAATCTTCTCTATAAGCTTTCACAGTACAACCATCCTATAGCTTTGTATGTGGAGTAGGAATTTTCTGAGAGTGAGCTAGCACTTGGCGTGTTAGGTCACAGGTTTACTAGCGAAAAAGACTAAACCTTTTGGGCCCAGTCAATCACCGTAAATGACTTCAAACATGTTGGCCAGTCCACGGGCTATGTTTCCTTAAAACTACTAGCCCAACCTTCAAGTTCGCTAGTCCCGGTGGTCGGGCTACAGAATTTCTCCACCCCCTGGATAAAATTACTGTTACTTGCCAAAATTCCATTTCATTAGTATTAAGAAATGTCGAAATTGCTAAAAAAAGGCGACCAGACGGCAGGAATGATATGACTACAATTTTATCAAGTAACAGCTACTTTAATGCGATATTTACAAAGATGATTGGAAATTGAAACTAAATCAAATTATTTCCCTTTAAGGATTTTTTTTATCATTTCCTACAAGGAGTTTTTCACGAAGCAGCTTTTTAAATCGTGGCTAGCACATTTGCATTCCAAAAGAATGTTTATAAACACTAACTATACAAGACTGCTACCAGAACAATGTCTGAGTACATTTGAGCCTTATGCTAGTGTGTACTTAAAAATCGGCAGTTATCTGCAGTCATTTTAACTCATTTCCACTTTTTGTGTATAAATTTTACTAATTATACAATGACAACAAAAAAAATGGGTCGTCTTTAACTCTACGAACGAAAGATCGCATTGGATGAAAGACAATATAAGTAACCCAGACTCTATTGTTAAAGAACGAAAACCTTAACAAAGAAAGAAAAAAAAAACAAAGAAATTGTGTTCGTAGAGTTAAGCCTTACTGCAAAAAATAACTGAAAAAATTAATATTCTACTGGCGCCTATCGAATGTTAGTTTGACATTGTGTTCTTATCAATTTTCATGCTCGCCATTTCTCAGATCTGGTACGTGATAGATGATGGCATCATCCTAAGGCACGCCATTGAGCTCAGCAGCAGCTTTGTTTCCAGTTTCACTTGGTGCCAACTCGTGAAGGAGGATCCGCAGCTCGTTGCCCTGTAAGTACCACGATATTCTCCATGCTATCTCTACACATTGCCCTGTAAGTACCACAATATTCTCTTTGCTATCTCTACACATTGCCCTGTAAGTACCACAATATTCTCCTTGCTATCTCTACACATTGCCCTGTAAGTACCACAATATTCTCCTTGTTATCTCTACACATTGCCCTGTAAGTACCACAATATTCTCCTTGCTATCTCTACACATTGCCCTGTAAGTACCACGAT
>JAOBRG010353230.1:0-13229 GCA_027574985.1 Umimayanthus nakama
GGCCCAGAGGCCTCGGTCAGCATATTCAGACCTCGGTCACAGTTTTTCCCTATACGGACCTCCCAGCCGGTAAATAAAATTTATGTATGTTATTGCAGTACATGTACACATGAAACTAAGGCAGCAATATGGTTGCAACTTACAGACCATCCTTTAAACTCTTTCAGCAAAATGTCACCAAGTGATAGTTTGCTAAATTCTCCTTATCAATTCTTAAACCATCTGTTACTGGAATAGTTTGGGAGATCTCAACAACTTATCTTCAAAAATTGCTGTTTCTTATTAGCTCATCAGTTCTCATTCAAATCACATACTTTTAACAGTACTGATAAGATGCTTAGATGTCAACATAAAATTATACTGATTAGGCCACAAAGGGCAAACAATTAATTTCTTAAGTACCAAATATACCATGATGTATTTTGCTACTAAATTTCCTCTGTTCAGGGGTTTCGAAAAGATGAAAAGTAGAAGTTGGAAACTGAAAAGTAGGGGTTGGAATTATGCGAGGGCCAGAGGCCTGAGCAAGGAGGGCCGAAGGCCCAAGTTTTCTCGGGGGGTCTGGGGGCATGCCAACCCAGAAATTTTTGAAAGTTAACGTGCAAAAAGAACCCATTTCCTGCATTATGAAGGCCAGTTGTTGACAGGCGATGTGACAATACACTTGACTTGATATTTCTATTCCTCACAAATGATTCGACAGTGCGGCAGTGCATCTTATATTCAATTCCTACACTCAAATCCCTCGCCATTTTCCGAAAAGATCGGCAGAAAATTGACCTCTGTTTTTGCCAAAAATTCAAAGCTTTCTTATAGAGATTGACATAAGAATCGGTTTATACACATAAGTAAAAGCAACAACATGTTATGCAACTGAGTTCTGAGTATCTGAAGTGAAAGTAGCTGTTGGAAATGAGGGTTACAAAAGTCGCTTGTGGTATGCGACACCTTGTTTTGAAACCCCTGCTGTTTATCTTTTTTTCTACAAAAAAGCAGGAAAATGTTCGAGTCTGTCTTTGAGGATCAGAGTTGCACAAATGGAGAAGGAAAGCCCAGTTACCTCACTTTGAAGTCAGATGATCCAGCAGCCAGCAAAATGTTGTTAGGATGCCAATCAAGACTGAAAGACAAATGAAAAAAGCTTGAATGCCACAAGACCTAGAGCTATTTGTATTGCTTGGATATTAGTAGTATTAGTATATTAGGCCCAGAGGCCTCGGTCAGCATATTCAGACCTCAGTCACAGTTTTTCCCTATACAGACCTCCCAGCCGGTAAATAACATTTATGTATGTTATTGCAGTACATGTACACATGAAACTAAGGCCAGCAAAATGTTGTTAGGATGCCAGTCAAGACTGAAAGACAAATGAAAAAAGCTTGAATGCCACAAGGCCTAGAGCTATTTGTATTGCTTGGATATTAGTATAACCTTGGTACCTTCTATGCAGGTTTGCACACTTGTTATACAGAACACCTGGCCTACATGTAATTCCACACTTGGAACTAGATGAGTACTTGTTTCTTTTTTGTAGTTCAGATCTATGGATAGTTACATATATACAAGGTTGGTTTCCACAATAATTTCAACACAAAATGTATCAATCTGTACCTCTTGATGGTTGAACGGATTGGCTTCTTGATGTGTTTGCTCACCCACCTACAATTTCATAACAAAACAAAGGACTGCAAAAGTTAGTTCTCACTTTCAGTCTTACAAGGCCCTCAGATAGATTTTAAATCATTGAAACAAAAATAAATACACAAGGTCAAAGTTCAATGTGTTTGGTGAGACTAATAAACTAGTCACCGTCTGTTCCCTAAAACACATGTAGCCAACAAGCTTGAATCCCTGTTCTCCTAGTAATTAGCCCTACATGTTCTTTCACTTTCTTTAATCTCTCACTGTAAGAGGTATGGCTAACCAGTGCCACTAGACACAGAATGAAACAAATACTCACCAATCATTGTCCTTCTCAAAGTAACAGACAGAAATTAAGCGAGCTCCACTCCCCACAGCAAATTTGTCCTCTGCAAAACAAAATGGATATTTGAGTCAAGCAAAACAAATAAACCAATACATACATGTTTGCATTACTTATTATCTTGTATGCATTTGAAGCATTTTAACTGGTTTCAAAGGGCAGGAAATCTTGGTTTCTGCAGTCTAATTTAAGAGGATGACATTAGACAATCTCTTCACCAAAATTAAACATGATCTGTCACAGTAAGTGCTAAAATCCGTTTTCACTGAAAGGTTGCCATTTACTGTTCAGTAGTGCTGTAAATGCAGTAGCTGGAGACAATCTTACCTTTGGGGGACCACTTGACACATGTGGCTGCTCTATTGATACGAAGGATCACGAGTGTTGGTTTCCACTTGCCGTCCTGCATGGTCCAAACATACGCATTCCTGTCCTGTTGAACAGTATTACACTTGTCAATGATGGATCTGCTCAATCTGATCAGCAGATGCAATAATCATTGTTACTATAGTACTAGAAGTAATCACACATCAGTGAAGTGCATTCAACGATCTTTTCAAAAAACTTGAGGTATTAGCACTGGCCATCATCTCTCCTAGACTGTAGCCTCAGTCATTTCTTTATACCGTTACTTAACACAACAACAACAATAACAGTTTTAGACACATAACAAAGGAAGAAAACCATTTGAGTTTAATCAAAAAAATTATTGAAATTGATTATTCTCCAAGTTAAAAAAAACAGTTGTTATGTCATACCAAACAGCCAATATGTATTGCCTCAGCCTGTGTAGCTTTGTCAATATACAATACAACTTCCAGAATGTTATGCCCACTTTTTTGTAAGTCGATTAGGGCCAGTTATTTTAAGTACTGTTCTCATTTGGGAATAAAAAAATGAACACAAATGAAGTTGGCGAGGCCTTCTGGTAGTGGTAGTCAACTGACTCATGATGCAGACCTTCCACTAGCTACAGTACTCACTGCTCCACATGTGACGAGCCGGTTACTTTCTGGTGCCCAGTCCATTCCAGTCACTCTCTGGCCATGCTATTAAGTATCAGAATTGAGATTTAATTAAATGTTTTGTTCAGATTGCAATACAGAATAATATACAGTGGCATGTTTGGTCCTTCAAAAAGTACAGCTCTAAAGCCCATGGGGGGTGTAAATGCACCCACTGCATTTGACTGAAAATATTAAAAACTTCCAAATATTACTCTTCGCATCTTTGCAAAATAACCCCCCTGTAACTTTGCAGTCAACATACGCTTAAATGCAGGATTAGAGTATAATGCTACCACATATGCCTTAACTTGGGTTTTTCTTTTCATTTTTAATTTATAGTTTAACATCTAGTTTCAACTTATTTTTTATCTATTTCTTTTTCAATTATTCTCCAATATTTATGTTAAGCCAGAATAATTTAATTTCTGGGAGCACAACACCCAAGGTGTCTGCAGTACTTGGTACTCAATAATAAGGTTATTATCATCACTCTCAGTCTGAGGACCAGACCAGTCCTGACTTGTCAGTTCCCCATGATTCTTGCGAGACGTGATGGACACACCTTTGTCTCTGGAATGAAATTAAAGATTAAAGATACCTCTTTCAACACATCCTCGGGTTCCCACTTCTTTCCGACCATCTTGAAGATGTTCACTGTGTTGTCATTTGGAGAGAATGCAAGTTCTGTAAAGAAACAACCAAACACAACAACTGGTTAATGACAAAATTTGATTGCCTGTCACATACCTTGACAGACTTTGTGGACAAAATTTCATCTCGGACTGGAAGACAAATCAAAGTGGCTGACAAAGTCGACACTGACTGACCGAGCCATTTTAAGATTTTTGCTATCTATATGATATTAACAATTTTATTTAGCAAGTGTAATGCACAACACCGAATTACGAATACGAACTCTGGAAAAAGTGAAATATACAACAGACCTACAGCAACATAAGTAACAATTTAATAACTCAATAGAATATATTTAAAGTTTAAAGCTATACTTGGTTAAAAATGGACTGTATAAATTTTGTTTTTAAAAGATTATTGTGTTTTCGTGTATACTGTAAATATCTTTTTGCGACTTTGCTTTAGTGAGTTACAGTTCAGAATCATGTTCATACAAATTTATATATAGGGAAGTGTCGACCAAAACACTCACTTGTACGATCCTTGTTAAAGGCAAAACACGTTATAGGAGTTATCCCTAGTTCGTGCACTTCCTTTGCTGACATTTTCAACTGATTTGGTGAAAATAGATTGAGAAAAAGGGTTATTTTACAAGAAATTGCCGCGGACTCTGGTCAGTCAACACGACAAAATGGCGGCTTCAATGCTCTGTCATTTCCGCCAGCCAACACGCCTCTTGGGCGGTTCATATGGAATCCTTCTTCTGATTGGTTCCCGTCAGTAATTGTCCAATCAAATTGCCTGATAAATATATTTCCAAATTTGGGTATACAAAAAGCGGGCCCTGGGCACGAACTCAAAATGGCTGAAAATGATAGAAAAATTCCGGAATACATAAATGCTGTCCGTATCAGAGAGCTGCTTAAATATGAGGAGCTTTTACCAGTGATTGAAAGGGCGCTTACTGATTACTCAGATCGAGAGAATGGAGGGATTGTGCAACCCGTTCGTACCGTGATTCCTGTGAAAAAACACGCTGGGTAAGACCAGAGGGGAGGGGTACCTGGCAGAGGCAAAATGAACTGGGAACGAATGATCCCTTTTGAGTTAGTAGTGCCTCTCGTACCCAGAGCAAAGAATCGGAGGGGATGCAATTTTGTCAACTTTGGGGTCTTTAGGGAGCGTTCATAAATTACGAGAGGGGGGGGGTGGGTGATTTGAGGGGGGACCTGAAAATTTTCTACACCCAAAAGGGGGAACCTGAACTGCTTCCAAACACTGAGGTGAGAACTTGAAATATTTGACGAGTAAAAATATCAAAGGCAGTTTTATCGAAGGCAAATTTTTTTAGATATTTTTGGGGGGATCCAAAAATAAGGAAATTTTCACCCATTCTCCCCCCCCCCCCCCCTTCTCATAAATAATGAACGGGTCCCTTGGTAATGAGTGATTTCAGCAAATGTTACCAAAGCTTTAGAATTATGTAGCTGTAAACCCCACCCAATTTCAGCCTTGATCTGGGAGAATTGATACCCATTAAATTCAGGTGTTTTATCCAAAAACAACTCTGTATTTCAGATTAAAACAGTTTTTATAAAGCCTTTGCTTTTGCACAACACATTTAACTTTTTAAGTACTTTAACAGGTCATTTTATAAATTAAGGGTCACATGGCCTGTTGGAGGGAAATTTAAACTGTATTTATTTCAATATTTTTTAATAGCTTAACTGAGTTGAGCTGAAGTGGCAGAATCATGAGATTGATCGTAAAAAAGTTATGAGCTGCCTTATCGAGTTTTCAGGTAGATTGGCCACTGTCAGTCATGCATGCAAGACCAAGTACATCAAACTATATCTGAATTAAGAAAGATCAAACACAGAAACCTCCCTTCTGGCATTTAAAAGTCCCTATAGTACCTTAAAGTAGTTATTATATGTGAAATTGATGTGCATAAATTTAACTCATGCAAATTGAAAGACTCTAACTTTTGGACAGTAATTTCTTGGAAGTAGTTTTTTACATAAGGTTATTTCTTCACATTTTAACCCTTTCCACATTCATTCATGTTAACTTCATTTCACCTAAAATTTCTTACAAACTGGACGATATTTTTGAAATCGTGACTGATAATTTATGCAACATTGCTGTCATCACTGAATCTTGGCTGTCATCACCCGTGACAGATTAGCTCATCAGCTTACCTGGTTATGAGTCTTGCCCAAGGGACAGGCCTGACCATCAATGCCGATTATAGTAGCCACAAGATATTTTTAAATTTTAGTATTCCAACTGTAGATTATATTATATAGATCTGTAAATTTTTAAGACATGTAACTTGAGTTTTTCAATTTTATTGCAAATCAAGTTACCAATAAAACTAATGTTATTATGAAAAAAGAGAAAAAGAAAAAAAAGAAAATGTTGGATATGAGCTTATTATACTGTAGCTCACTTGGTGCTGTGCACCTCATCCACTATCTAAAAGCTCATATCCAACATGTGTTCAAGGAATAATTGTTAAATATAATTCAAAACCTATATGCTATTGAGGTTAATTAACCACCACATAAGTCCTCATTGAATTGGCTTCTTCCTGTTACTTCAGTTTACACTTGAAATTGCACTTTCACTCTTTTTTTGTTGTTTCAGTTTTTTTGCATCAATGCCTGGCTACTCAGACAAGCAAAATGCTCTTGCAACCAAACTCCTCACTTTCTACCCTGAGAATGCAAAACTCAATTTACCAACCCACCAGGCTACAATATTGCTCTTTGATGCCAACAGTGGACTTCTAAAGGCTGTAAGTGATCTGTTTGTTAATAAGTATTCTAGCTTGGGAGTGTTGAAATTGTCTAGCAACAGCAATTTCTTTAGTTTGGCACTTTTCACTGAACTTATATATATTGAGGAAAAGGAGTAATAAAAAAAGATAACAAGATGATGAGTGCTGACCACCAATATCAACTGCTTACGGAGACAGGAAGCTTGTAGATTAGGTGAGAAAAATAATTTTAAAATTTATAGCTCTCAGAGTACCTGTAAGTAAGTATCTTTTAATATGCAATGGACATGTAAAAAGATTTCCACCTGCTAGGTAATGAATTTAACAAATAATCAGAAAACAGAAAAACTAGTTTGAAGCTTAAACAGTAAAACTCGTACCAAAAAAGAGTTTTGAAATGCCTTGTATCAGGTCATATTTCGTCATCAAATATGTTGCAACCGCTGATCGAGACGTAAATGCTGTACGCCCAACGACCACATTCTGTAAATCCCAACCTGTATTAGTCCCGCTTGTACGGCCAATTATGCCAAAGTTAGAAAAATGAAAACGGCTGTGGCAGTCTGTTTCATTTACCAAAGCTTAAGAAAGTAAACGGTGATCTCCCAGTTTGCCTGAAGAACACCTTGAAGTGTGAACAATTGTTCAGGAATTGCTATTGTGGTTTATTTTTAACCTGGTTTAAAATCATGAAATTTGACACTACCTCCTTAATAAGGCCAACTCCTTCATACGGCCAAATTTTTGGCCCGTCGGTGGCCGTGTTAACGGGGTTTCACTTTTATCCGATCAATAAAACAAATTGTTTCAAGACACTTCTTTCCTACGCACAAGTAGGCAGCTACAGGGTTCGCGTCAAGATACTGTAACGCAGAACAAGAAACAGATATAGATGGTAATGTTGTCATTTAGTGTTAGACACTCGACAAACTAACAGTTTGTATTATTGGATGCTCGATGGTAATGCTATCAATTCGTATTATTAGATACTCGATGGTAAAGTTCTGTTATCAAATCATATTATTAGATACTCGATGGTAATGTTATCACAGAGATGAGAACTGCTGTCGCTTCAGCTGTTGCAACGAAGGTACACAATACTTTGCGTTAAGTACTTTTCTTCATGTGCCATTAAACTTCGTTTTCTACAGCAAAATTAGTTTTCTATTGGAATTTGCCTTGTGACTAGCTATTCCGTCTAGGTCATTTGGAAGTATATCCATTTATCTTTTTGTGTTACGGAACGACTGCTTTCTCTGGTACATGCATTGAAACAGTCGGTTGAAACACTGTTGTCCCTGACATTGTCATTGTCCACTGTCATTCCCAGCTTAAACATGACGATTTCCCTTCGTTCACTAGGAACGTTAGAATAACAGCTACTGTTACCTTGAACTCCCTTTTTCTCAGCAGTTCTCAGTCTATGTTCCCAGTTAATTCCTAAGTCCCTACAGAAAGATACTCACACCGGCTTCCTTTTTCGTAGAGCTTGGTGTCATTTCCTGCGCCGATTCCAGCCTATTTTTCGCTTGGAAATCTTCTTGCCCATAATATAAAACTCTTAACAACTATATTTAGCATGCAATTGGCATGACTTATAACTTACTTTAGAATGTTTATTTTTTCGAAAACAAATCTTTCTATGTAATTGTATGTATGTATGTATGTGTATAGCCAACTGCGGAAGGAACTCTCTCTGCCCGATCATGGATCTCCCTTGATAGCAGCAGACCCAATTTAGCCTGTTTCCTGGGAGTTCCTCCCCTATGTAGGATCGTCTATCGATGCTGTGAAATTATTGCCATTTAAACTTACCAAGGCTTTTTCTTGTGTGTAAGTACCTTCTAATTGTGCTCCCAAGCATGAATGTTGTTACGTGTTTGTCTAAAGTATCGATGATCGTTACCCGAGAAACTCGGGTACAGGTTTTTAAAAACAATTCTTAATGTTTCATCAATTACAAAGACGTAAGAGCGCAGAAAATTGCCTCTTCTAAGTTCTTATCTAGCTTCTAGATCTTACCTACAGAGAAGCTGTATAACTTCTAGAATTTGAGATATATTTTTTTCTCTAATTTTGTAAGGCCGTAGAAAACGTATCAAAAGATGCTCATATATAGATGCTGTTTGCTCCAGGGTCCTCAATATTAGATATGTTCACTACCTTTTCCTCTTCGGGTGCTTTCGGTATGGCCTACATTCCGCTTACATTTCACTTTCAACTCGGTGCAAAAGGCTGTTTTACAGTCGCCGAACTTGTGATCTGATTGGTAGCTCAAAACACAAATGTGATGTCAACAGACATACATTGATACAGTTTTAATGAATTCTGCAACAAGTGACAATTTTTTGAACAATTAATACTTTTTATTATCCAGTATATTAATTTTCATTTGTATACTTTGCTTTGTTATCATTGGAAGCTCAATAGATAATAAATAACTACAGAAACATAGATTTTTGTTGCAACTGGCTATAGTTGAATGTAAAATGCGAAGTACGTCTGGAAGAAGTCCCCGTCTCCTGCAAACTTCCCAATAGACAGATACTTTCCACTGCAGTCAAACTGGTTAAACCCCAAATTATCACTAAGTTGGAAGTGTTCATCAGCAATAGCGTTCTTATGCTGACTTTTGTGTCGGCATCAAAACATACTTTTAGTTGCAAGTAACATAAACATCAGTAAATTTTGGGGAAATCATAAGTTTTCCTCCTAAACGGTGATGATGCTAAATATTGACATTCTTCCATTGCAGTATCTTTCATCCGAAGATGCCAATGTACTGTGTATACTTGGATCAGGTGCACAGGCCAGAAGCCACCTGCAGGCACTCAGACTTGTGAGAAAGTTTACTGAGGTAATTGAACTGATTGCTGATCCACTTGAATCAGCCATTTGACAGCATTTTCTTTTATCATTATCTGGAAGCATCGTTGAAGATGATGTGAACGTGAACTGAAGTTGGTCTGAAGAAAATATTGCTTTTTCAAAAGAAACCGCCAATACTAAATGTACTGCCAGTTATTTTTTTTCATTCAACGCACTCAGTGATGCCTTGTTTTAGTAAAATTCACTATTTCGAAAATGTTACTTCAAAATACGATTCAAAAAGGTTGTAGGATCCCTGTTCAGGTATCAGTATCAGAGGGTGCTATCAGCTAAAGTGCGTCAGTATGGAACGTGGCGGGATTTGTAGCCCATATTCTCATCTTTAATATTGGAACATGGTTTGTCTTAAGATAAGAAGCTGTTGTTTTGTTAGCAAGAATTGAAAACCAAGTGCCCACTTCTAAAAGGCGACGATAAAGATACGGCCGCCTCAGTAACCTATTGATGCCACGTTAACTGCTAACGAACAACGGTTTCTTGGAATATGTTTCGCAACTTGTAGCACTGTAATTTGAAGGGTGCTACTTTGCGTAATTACCACCCACTGAAAAACGTCTCGTGCAAGAAATTTATCTGCTACAAAATGTGGAAACTTGCTCAGAGTAGATGTTGACTCTACTTTGTGCAACTACCACAACTTTCAAACTTGTTCAGTGGTTAATAATACGCGCAGCTATATGTTTCAACATGCGGTACTGCAAGCTGGGCGGAAATGAATTACAGGACTGAAAGTGTAGCTCGTAACTGCCGAAGAGCTTCAGATTAGGCAAACAAATATTTAGCAGCATTTTTCTAACACAGATTTATGTTTTTACCCTTTATTAAAATCGTACTGTACGACAGGCTTAAAAAATATCTGGCGCACAGTCATGGAGCGCTTTTTGGTTTTAAAAGGTAAAAATAGGGAAAGTGTGAGTACCTTTATTCATCCAGGGTTGCGCTTTCAATAATAGCGAAAAACAAAGTTACTGCTATCAACAGAGACCGTATAAAGTTGTAAATTTATAGTGAGAAGTTAAAAGCTGCCCACTTGGCGACAGGATGGTGAAAACAGGAGAAACTAGCGGTTGTGCATCTTGCGAGTAACACATATGGAGCTCGCCACCCACCTTTATTAGCCGATCTCTTGCAGGTGAAAGTCTGGAGCAGAACAGCTGCAAATGCAAAGAAGTTTGCCGAGGAGTTTGGTGCAACAGCATACAGCAGTGTGCAGGAGGCCGTGGAGGGAGCAGATGTTATCACCACTGTGACGAGTGCAACAGCGCCGGTGCTGCTGGGAAAGTGGGTGAAACCTGGAGCACAAATTAATGATAAGTTACAGGGATGGGGGGCAACTGATAATTCTTGAAGCAACATCTGGGATATAAGGATAATTGAGCCCAGAGTCCTTGTTCAACTTGCTAGAACCGAACTCTCGGAGTATAGTTTACATACTTAAACAGAGAGAGTACCATAAACTAAGGCAGCAAATCAAGGTAGTATAATCAAATTGGTCAAAGCGTTTTTAGACTGTTAGTGGAAATGTGAATATCAGTTGGGTTTTGTTAATAGTACTAGTTTAAGGCCCGCGTCAAACGCCGAACTTAACACTGACTTTAAACTCACTGAATTTATATTCCGCACATGTGAAGCTCGACGTTTGATCCAGAGTCTATCGACAAATCGAGTCGAAAGCTCGACTGAAAGTGATCCTTATACAGGCAATCGAACTCAATTGAGTCAAACGTCGGAACTTCACATGTACGTAAGCCACTGATTTTAGTTCAGCACATGTAAAGGTTGGACGGTTGACCCGGGCTTTAGCTTCGTACTGTATATTGAACTTTGTAACTGAATTAGTCTTTCATACTGTTACAATGTGTTTTTGACTTGTGTTCTCACACAGCTCAATTGCGAATAAGCGCTAACTTTCAGTTACCGCGGAGCGTCTTTGAAAGTGGGGGGCTGATTAGTATAGCGACTCAGAGTAGGGGGGAGGTCTGAAAACACTTTTTCTCAGTAACTCTTTATTACTTTCAAAAAGGAGGGAGACTGAAGCCCCTCCCCCACCCCCCAAGCTCCTTCCCCCACGCGGGCCTTAACTTTTAAGGCAACTGAGCCCTTATAAGTTACGCTTATATGACAGATCTAAATACTGTACGAAAGTTTACGTTAAATTGCAAAAAAAAGGAAAAAGCTAAAGAATAACTAGCCAAAGTTTAAAAAAAAAGCGGTTGAGAGTACACACGTTGATAAAAGTATGATGATGGACTAACAAGATTAATACAAACAGAGCATTTGGGAGAGACGGTGCTCAGAGTGTTGTATTTATTTATTTTATTTATTTGTAAAGCCTTAACCATATTATGGTTAGGTACACAAAAAAGAGCGCGTGGCTCCAAATTAAGTGCCCATTCAAAAAATAACTAATACCACAAAGCTAAACTACATTACGTCAGTTTACATTAAACAGCAAGAATAACTTATCAAAACTTAAAAGATAAATTGAGAGTACACAACAAGAGACATTAATAGCAGCAAGTTGATGGAGTAGCAAGATCATTACAGGCAGAGCATTTGGAACAGATGGTCCTCCAAGTATTATATGTATCTGGACAAAAGGAGTTCGAAAGTGCAACTAAGTAATGTTTATGTAGGGCAATCGTAAAACTTGATACTTAACTGGAAGAACGGGTACAAGGCTAGAGATTGTTCCATAGCCTAGGTATGCGATTAAAATAAGAATTCTGAAATAATTTGGTTCTGCAACACGGAACAGATATATCTAGCTTTTAGCTGTTACGTGTGGATCGGGTAATTGGTTTTGGCTTAACATAAACAGTGATTGGAAAATTGTACTAACCATTACAGCTCTTGTAGAAAAAGGTGAGGTCGTTAATTTCAAACCAATAAGAAACAGATATGTATCCAGACAAAATGAGATTAGCGATCAAGAGAGCAAGCCCGTAATGTTTTTGCAGGACAGACCTGAAATTTGGTACTGAACTGGAAGAACATGTCTATCACACTAGAATTGTGGCAGTGCTAAAATATCTAATCTTTTCGTTTTGCATCTAACCTCAGCTGTTGGTGCCTGCACGCACAACATCCGGGAGCTGGACAGTGACGTCATGAACAACAGTGTAGTTATCGTTGATTCTGTTGAGTCTGCTATAAAGGAAGCGGGTGATATCCTTTTAGCTCAGGTGTCGTCATTTACACTTACGTCCACAATAGTTACGATTATGACTACTAATAAGTGTGGCTACGACTGATTGCTGTGACTATGACTATGTCTGTGACTTTGCGGTCTACAACCTGACTATACCTGACTTGAGTGTACTATGGCTGTAACCACGATTATACTAAGGTTATACCTGACTTTGTCTGTGACTATGGCTGTGATTTTGACCGTGACATGACTGTGCCTGTAACTATGACTGTAACTAAGATTATGACTGTGACCGTGACTGTGGCTGTGACTAAAACTTTGTTACCGTGACTGTGACTTTGACCGTGACTGTGACTGTGACTAAGACTTTGTTACCGTGACTGTGACTAACACTGTGACTGTGACTTTGACCGTGACAATGACTGTGACTATGACTCTGACTAAGACTATGACTGTGACAGTGACTATCACTGTGACTTTGACTACTACAATGAATGTGACTGTGACTATGACTGTGACTTTGACCGTTACAATGACTGTGTCTATAGCTATGACTGAGACTCTATGACTGACTATGAAAAGGCCCTGACTACAACTTTGACTATTGCTGTGATTGATTATGATAATAGTGAGTGTTACTCTGAATTTTGACTATGGTTGTTATAACTAGGAAGGATGGCTTTGAAATATGACTATGTTGTTAAACACAGTGCTGATGTTATCACACCAGTCCTCGTGAACATAATAAATTGTTCATTCAGACTTAAATCCTTTCCCCAGTCC
>JAOBRG010353241.1:0-43571 GCA_027574985.1 Umimayanthus nakama
CCTTAATACCGCCCCCCTCCCCCCCCCCCCCCTTAAAAGAAAAAAATGCTTTCAAAGTTGCCAGCGTAACTGGTGGCAATAGTCTGCAAAATACAGCCAGTCTGTTGGATACAAATGTTAAGACGAAGAGAAACAAGAAGATAATGATAAACTTTGATAAAATTACTTTGTCCTAGTTTTCTAAGCCTTCTGATGAAGATACAGGAGAATAATAGTATTGAGTTCGTACCTTGAGTTCGCGAAAAGTCGAGCAGAATGGAAGATGCGTCGGCCTTTATCAATATTTTTGCTGTCAAGTGCGGCGTGTTTTTACTTGCATAAAAAGAAAGATTTTTCCATTTGTTTAGATGCCCGCATAAACTGAGTTAATAAACTATGCATGCTGTGTTAAACAATCTGATCTGCTGTTCTTTTTTTAAAAGTCTTTTTAATTTTATACCTTCTGATCTTTTTCGCGTGATGTTTGCATTCCAATATTGTTGCTATTTTGATTTGATGAAGCGCAAATTATGTACAACTGCTATAAAAAGGGAATGTAAGCTCCGTACCATGTTTTATCACTAGCATTTAAACCATTTAGTACTGTGTCAAAAATTTGTGCCATGGGAAATAGCGAGGTTTCCTTGTCATGAAATGGTTTTTATTGGATACTTCTAAGTTCATACGTACTAGATCGATCAAATTTGATCTGTTATTCACAAGCAGTTCACAAGCACAACTCGTCAGTCTAGTGAACTGATTTTTCACCCTGTTATCGCCACATTAAAGTTTGCCAGACTACAATAACTAACGGGACGAACAGCTCGTGTTGAAAACCGGCTCTAGCTGTCTAAGCACTTTTAACTACACAAACAAAACTGATAGAGCGCGTAATTATTTTAACGTGCTTTCTTTAAATGTCAAGATGGGTCAAAGATTTAAACCAGCCCTCAAGAACCAACAGCAGCTGTAGATCTGCCAATAACTGTCATGCGAACTGCAGTGAACTTGAAAACTTCTGCTGCCTGTTTCACGACAGCAATGACAAATCTTTAATGCATGTTAGGCAGTTGCAACAGAAACGTGCATGTCGCTTCTTCGCAACAGCAACAACTCGGTTTGGGAACAAATTCCCCGGAACCGAATACGTCCGGTATTTGTCGGTGTTTGTTCGCGTTATCAAATAGTGACGCAAGATAATAAATAACCGCAGTATTATGAAGCTGGTTAGGGGAGCATGAAAACTGTGATTGTTAACAAAACAATCCATCCTGTTGCACCGCGAAAAAAAATCAATGCCGTGACCGAAGTTGCCAGTAGTTCTAGGAAGTCGAGTCAATTTAGTAATAACGGCACCAGAAAGGCAACATTCATGCACAGCTTCGCGGCAGTTTCGGTGTCAGCTGAATTCTAA
This sequence comes from Umimayanthus nakama, assembly GCA_027574985.1. NCBI lineage: Eukaryota > Metazoa > Cnidaria > Anthozoa > Zoantharia > Parazoanthidae > Umimayanthus > Umimayanthus nakama. Next base: position 1,394 of record JAOBRG010353241.1, read on the forward strand.
AGAGTCTTGTGTGGCATAAGCAGCCAAGCGTCCCTTGGTCATTACCCTATATGGAGGTCAGCACGCCATTTCTCCCTCCGTTTGCGTTACTTCGGCTGATGAAGGTTCTGTTCTTGGTCATTTTCATTCATACAAGTTTTGACTGGGTTGAATGTGTCAGATTATTTAGAAAACAAAAACCTCTTCATAAATGCATCTGCAGTAACTGTACAGTTGGTCGACTTGAAGTGAAGTGGAAAACACATAAACAGCCATGCTGCGAACCTGTGACAGCATTAATTTTTGATTGACAACAAGTTTTCGCAGGTTTTTTCTGTATGCACAAATGAATACAATTTCTGCTCAAAAAGTGCTACATCTTGAAATAGGGAACAGGCAAACCCCTTGGGAAAATTATTCCCAGTATACTACGATTGCTTGCTGAGTTTACTGTATTTTCCGAAACAAAGTGATTTTTCATTTTACTAACATCTAAAAACAGAAGATTTCTTTATTAATGGGCAAACTTATCAAAATATCATGTTTCTATAAAAATATGTCTGGTGATAGCAAACGGAGTAGGGGCTGGGTAGGGGTCTGCACTTTGACATTGACATGCCTAGTAATGCGTGACTAAATAAACCTATTGGGATCATTTTATCCCAAACACAAATACCCTAGTCGTTGCTAAGCCAATCAGAAAGCGGTCTCAATTTTAAATAGAATCAAGGGAAAGAGCGTCGGTGCATTTTGTTTGGGAGTTGGCTACTGATATTCAGTGTCACTCTGCTCATTTGCACAGAGCTTGCACCCACTAGTCCTTAACAGACTAGGCGTCAAGTACTGGAAAGTTGAGCAGGCTTCTGGCTGGTCCCGGGATTTGTAAAGCTAATTTTGATCTCTTGATCTGATTTTACTGAATTCAGCGAAAATGGAGGCTGATCCGTTGGCCCATCTCCGGATTGATAAACTGGCTCTGATAGAGCAGAGTAAAGGCTTCGAAGCTAAGAAGTGGGTATGGATTGCGGACAAAGAAGAGGGTTACAAAGCCGCAGAAGTGAAAGCAACCAAGGGCGATGTGTACACCATCGAGACGAACGCTGGAGACGTAAGTATAGAATGGTGGGATGCAGAGAATATACTGAGCTGTATTCTTGGCGAGTTTTAACTTTTGTGTTTGCAGGTTTTCTCAGTCTATCACTGGTCAGACTGTGCCTTAAATCGGCACTATATCTGTTGTTCTTACAGAAACTTGAAATCAAGAAGGATCAGTGCGAGCAGATGAACCCGCCAAAATATGAGAAATCTGAAGACATGGCGAATTTGACTTACTTGAATGAAGCCAGCGTGCTGCACAACTTGAAACAGAGATACTATGCCAACCTTATTTACGTAAGTATTTCTGGACTGCTGTTCGTAAAATGTTGTACAAAAATAAGTCTGCTGTTTTAAATATCTGCGCTGCAAGCATCAGAGGTTTCGCACAAATGATTATTAAGTTTTAAAAAACAGTTGTGTTGTTTGCGGAGATAATAATTTGTCCTTGTGAATACTTATATAGTTGACTGCATTTTTTCGTCAACAATGACTACAGTACTTAGAAGCCAGAAAACCATGCTTCTTTCATCAAGCTGCATGAAATCAATAGAGATGTGTCAATGTCAATTTCACCGCTTATGAAGAGAGATTGTGTCTGGTCTCAATAAAAATGATATTACTTCTAATCTTCCAGCCATCAATTTAGTATTCCTCAAAATAACAAAGTCTTCAAATTCAGTGCGAAAATTAGCGGTAGAACATTTGTAATCGAAAGCAGATTTGGCTCACCCGCCCAACTGTGACATCTAGTTGTTCCGGCCTTGTACGAGTGTAACCATCACTCTACACGGTACACCTGGAAACCAAGTCCGGTCACCCGTGCAATCAACAAATTTGTTTCAAGTATTATTAATCAAATCTTGCCGATAGAAGCTCCGTCTTGAGATTCGCCAGTTGTTGTGATACATGTAATCAGTTCTGTGAAAACCACAGATGTTGTTACTCTCTTTAGAAGTTCAGGCTACTTGACCGGATCAATGGGTCTCGGTTTTGCCCGGGACTTTGACATTTTGCAAAGCTGTCTCTCTGCATATACATGCAGGCCAGTTTAAAGGGTAGAGTTCTTAAATATATCTTTAAGCTGACCTTTTTAAAAACAATGGTGATCGCGGAATGAAGATAGCTTGCATTCAAATTTGCTGTTTTGATAATTAAAATAGTTCTAAGATTATGGTAATTTGAATGGCGACAACATAAACATTCGAGTTCATCCCGTACTATTGTATTTTTGGCAATAAAACAGAGCGAATCTATACGAATGCTCAATTAAATTTGTACACTATTTTTAAAATGACAACTTTATTTTAAGAACAATGAGTCTCAGATTGCCGAAAGTTTTTTAATACTTAAAAGTACAACTTAAGAACAACCTACGGCCCGGAAGACTCGACGTCGCAGCCATAATGTTTTGAATTTGTATCAGAATGAAGACTATTGTTAAAACACTAATGGACTTACAAAATCCCATAAGCAAGGTTGTTCATTTATATAGTTGGGGTTGTTTTGCTACGGCAACCGTTATTACTAGTAGAAATCAAAACAATTTAAGATCAATTTGAGGCTACATTGCCAAAACCATCACCAGCAAAGAGCCTCAGCCAAAATATCTCGTTATATGCACAAAACTTCAGCCAAAACATATGCAAGTTGTTTTGAAAAAATAATAATGAGTAATGAGTAATGGAAAACGCTGACGAACAATTCCGGGAATTACATTACATTGTTTCCAATTCTGACAAACAATGAGTCTGTTTTAGTGTTTTCATATCCAGCTTTGACTACAGGAAACTGTCAGTTCTGAACTCCAATGTCTTCAAAATTTTATCCAATGATATACGTCATATTATTTTGTAGACACACATTTGGAACTTGTGACGAACTACAATCTCACTCCTACGTCATATGTAATATATCTTTCATTTCAAGCAAAAATTGTTTATCCTTATTTGGCAGTAATTGAATTGGAAAAACTACATGTTCTGCTTTTCTATGAGGTGTCCATTTTTGCTCAAGTGTCAGTTACATTTTTTTTACCTTTATTTTAATTACTTAATTAATTACTTTCATAAATACAAAACTAAGCTGTGTCTCTGCTCAACTTTTTAAAGCAAAATGTTCCTTAACTAGCCGGCTGTGTAAACTATATAGAAATTGCCAAAAGAAATTGATAATGGATATTATCCCATAAATACTGCTGGGAATTATCGGAATCCCGTATCTAAGGGTGTAACAATATTCTGTTGGTTGTTGTTGTACAGACTAAATAAACAAAAGCAAAAACTGACATGAACAAAAACTAACGTTATTCGTAGAAGGTAAGATTTGAACCATAACAGGTCATTCTTTTTTGCAGTCTTTTTTAAAAGTTAAATAGGTAGGCGGTGGCTCTATAATTTTGCAATTACTAGTACTAGTAGAAGCAGTTTGTTTTTGCATTTTAACATATACTGTTTACAAACACTTTGAGAATTATACTTTTAGTACCCTTTACCACAAAGCAAGTCACTCTTGCTGATAAGACTAGCCACCCAAAATTGGGGGGGGGGGGCTGAAAATACTTTTTCTCACTAAACTACAAAATCTGACCTAAAGCAAATGCTAAAGCATGGATATACTGTGTTTTTCACCTGCAGACCTATTCTGGCCTGTTCTGTGTGGCTGTCAACCCTTACAGAAGGTTGCCTCTGTACACAGAAGAAATTGTGTTTGCCTACCGTGGCAAGAGAAAGAATGAAACTCCACCCCATATCTTCTCTATCTGCGACAATGCCTACCAGAACATGTTGCAAGATCGTGAGAACCAATCCATGTTGATCACGTATGTACACTTGTGACGCCTCTGTGCATGAATTTGCTTCCTGCATAGTTTGTTAAGTAATGATTTCTTGTATATTTTCCTCACTTGTCGGCTCATCTCACTTCCTGAGTTATATGAAAGATAAAAAAGTTTTATGAAACTTACAGTTGCTCTCCTGCTGTAGGGGTGAGTCTGGTGCTGGCAAGACTGAGAACACCAAGAAAGTCATTCAGTACCTTGCCCATGTGTCAGGGGGAATGTCTAAAGCAGACGAAAAGCACAAGAAGGAAACTGTGAGTCATACTGCAAAGTTGTAGTTTACAAAAATGGGGTTTGGAACAAAATAACACAAATTTTCATCCTTTCTTTTTCTGGTACAGGGAAGGGAAAGATTTTAACAGCATTTGGGCAGGTTAACCCGCGAAAGTCCAAGGGGGGGTCAAATGGACCCCCCCATAGAATTTTCCGACCTAAAATTTGAAGCTTTCAAGTAATCAAAATCGGTACCTGTAGTCTGATAATGAGTGCTTTTTTTAACGTTAATTGGATGATGTCATCACTTATAATTTAAGCATAATTAATTATGCAAATTAAAGTTCGAAATGAAAAACTGTAAATTTTTTTGAAAAATGGTTCTCATTTTTTTCTTTTAGACTCTATTCTCAATTATATTCCTATTTTAGGCCGAAAATACATGTTTTCTACTAATTCCAGTAAAATTTGTGTCAGTTTTGCGTAAAATAAAAATTTTTGAAAAATCCAAGATGGCGGCCATGTTGTGAAACGACTGTTGCCATAGCAACAGCTTTTAATTACAACTTGATTGTTATAGTGGAAAGTAATTAGCAAATCAAAAGCTACTTCCATGCAAAAGCCTGACCTTTTATATGCAACCGTTTCGAAAATTTATGGGGGGGGGGTCAAAATAACCCCCCCTTGGGCTAACTTGTAACAGTAAATAGCTTGGACTTCCAAGGGTTAAATGTAAAATATATTTTTGTACTACTTGTACATTTTCTTTCATCTTTTCTTTGGGGAACCACCTCATTCTTTTCATCCCCCCCTCTCTTGCAACATGCCTAGGGTTAAGTATTTACATTAATGCATGCACCTTTTGGAAATTGAAACTGATATATTCAAATTCAATGTAAATGCTGGAAACAAAGAATTAACTTCACATTTGTCAAGTTTATTTTGCCATGTACTTTTGTGTTTAGAAATTTGGTTATTGATTACTTTCTTACACAATAACTTGACTTGCCAACAAAGTATATATTTTGCATTACTCTATTTTTTTATCCTGTGCTTTTGCCACTTATCCTTGAACAAGTGTCTTACTGACTGTTGTTGTTGTTTATAACTTTCATTTTGGGAAACTTATAATCACAGATATCTATTTAGGCAGTTAAATTCTTAGAAAAAATAATTCAATCCTACCACTGTTTAACAGGGCGGATCACTGGAGGATCAGGTTGTACAGGCTAACCCTATCCTTGAGGCCTATGGTAATGCCAAAACCATCAGGAACAACAACTCCTCACGTTTTGTAAGTTCATTAACAAATGTTTTATTAGATGGCACTTACTTTTGCATGTCAATGTGACGCTTTGCACTTAAAGTAGAAGTCACCAGTGCTCTACATGTATGCCTCATGCAAACAAGCAACTTTTACTAAAATCCTGGTAGGCCATTCTCGCAGCTGAGCATGGTCGAACACAATTGTACAGATAAAAACGTTTCTAGCAAATATCTGATTGATTGTGCACTCGCACACACTCACACACTCACACACTGTCAGACAAAATCTTCAAAAAGTCAACATGTAAGTTTAATAACACTTGAATAAAACAAACAAAATTAATGAGGAAATGAAAAAAACTTAATACAATATCATAAATCATTTGAGAGACAATATTATTAAACTCTTAACTATAAAAAAAAAAATATGTTAATAGGAAGATTGGACTCATAAATTTTCACTGTTATTTTATACCTACCGTTTCAAAACACCATACTGACCTAGCAATGTTGCTGTTTTATAGTAATTTAAAGAAAGTTGGTGGGGGTTTTCATTTTCATTGATAAAGCGAATGATCTAAATTGTGCTCAGTCTTTCTTTCAAAAATATAACCTATAATAAAATGTTTTTCATGCGGTGCCTAAATCTTATGCTCAGGTGCTGTTAAGTTCAGTCACAGCTTGACACTGAGACTTGGGCTCTTTCTGATACTCGGCATACTTACTGTAACTGAAAAACAGTTTTTAATATTTTATTTTATGGTGGCACACAGAAGGTAGACAGTGAAGCCAAACCATAAAACTAAAGTGAGGTCACCCTGCTGCCAAGAAAATTGCCCTTATGAGAAATCTTTGACTTGTTATGTCTATATAAACTTAAAAATGTAATTCTACTTTTTCACAGAGGCGCTCTACTAACCCAGCTCTGTGTCAACTTCAGATGTCAAAATTATGATTTCACTTGTCATCATTGTCATGTTAAATGTGTGCGCTACCTATAGTACATGTTTGATTCTAAAGCCATACAATGCAAAAAACATAAATTATTTTACTCTCTGCTGCAATCAGCTGGGCAAATCGGCAACCTGTCACCTACCGGTATATACAGTTTGAGAATGTGTGTGAACAATCTGATAAGCAAGCATGCTAAAGTGACAACAAATTATAAGGTTTTATAGGCTGATACTGTACATATACATACCAAATACTTCCCTGTTGGTAGTTTACAGTAAGATTTTAACAAGGGAAGAAGCAAAAAAGGAAAAAAAAAACTCTACTGCAGGACTTGAACCAACTTTAGCTGACAGCTGTTTTGAAGGCAGACTATTTTACAACTTGATCCAAGCTAAAGGACTTTTTATTGGTTTCATTTAGCAGAGATTCCAACGCTCCCGATTTAGCTGGAAACCTCCCATTTTTAGGGATTGTTTATGACCCCCTTTTTTCTGTTTTCTATGAAAAAGAGTCATATTTGCTATACCTACAGTAGTGTCTAAAATTGAGCAAAAATTCATCTTCAAATGCTAGTTTGTTGAAGCAGCTAAAGAAACCTGAAAGAATAATTAACTGTAAAACTTCAAGACAGGTTACGTTTTTGTGAACTTAACAAATTACCAAGCAGGATAGAATGTAGTAGAAAATTCGTCCTAATGAGCTAAAACATCACAAATTTTGAGACAAAAACTCCGGATTCTCTTTAAAGAACCAAAATCTTGATAACTTGTACAACCTCCTTGTGTCATAGACTCAGATTTTTTTTTTGCAGTAATAAAGCAATAGTTTCAAAACCTTTTTTATACCTAAAAATTAATGTATTGGAGGGCTAATTACTCACTGTATTGTTTCACAAAATTTTTGAATTATAAGAATTCTGACTTTTGTGATTAACCCAGAAACAAACTTAATAGTTAAATGGGAGGGCAATTTAAACCCTTGTTCTTTTGCATATGCATTTAGCCTTTGCCTGGCATACATATAATTTCCAAAGTGACAATCACATGCTACTTGAAACAGTTGTTGGTATGGCAAAAACTATTGAAAACAATTTTAAATACATATATGTTATTTACCAGCTGGGAGGTCCGTATAGGGAAAAACTGTGACCGAGGTCTGATTATGCTGACCGAGGTCTCTGGGTCGAGGTCAGCATATTCAGGCCGAGGTCACAGTTTTTCCCTATATGGACCGACCATAAACTGATAAATAACTTATTTATTTTTTCCTCCAACGGACAAGCACATTAAGGGGCGAACCAGAGGCGAAGCAACGCAGATTACCATGACCGTGGTCAGAGATAGGAAAATCTTGCCCGCTCGCGAATACGCTAAGAACCAATCAGAATTCATTATTTGTTACTGTGACCACCGAGGAAAAAATAAATGTACATTATTTTGCTTTCTTTCTGGCATGTACTCGAAAGTTCATCAAAACAAACTTTATTCCCCCTTTCCCTTTCCTGGTTCAGTTCTAGATTAAAATGTTGCTTTGTCTTTCAGGGTAAATTCATTCGCTGTCACTTTGGGCCACAAGGGAAACTGGCCGGTGCAGACATTGAATCATGTAAGTACTAAAGGGCTAAATGTTATATAAATACCAGTCCTCAGCATCTTACAATGTAAGTGAAGGGAAACATATGGCATACACAAGTCTTCTAACATCTGAAACATTTAGGCCATGAAATGTGGATATGGACTAGGAAAACATGTCATATTTGTGCGTGGGGGAGGGCTCTCAAATAAATAATATTATGATTGAAATGATCGTATATTGTTGAAAAACACCACTAAATGTGTAAAAGTCACCAATATGGGCAGGGTCCTTCAAACTTTACCCCCTAAAAGTTACCACAGAGCTACATCAAAACAGACCATAGTAAATAGCACATTTTATAGGAAAATCTGTTTAACCCTCTCTCTTAGGAGGGAGGATGTTGCAAACTCCCCCCCTCCTCCCTTTCAGATTTTCCTTCGTGCTGCACGGTTTTGCTTTTTCGCTAAGACTGCTATTCTATTTCCATATATCTATGAAAAAAAATTCCATAATTTTGCCATGATGAAAAAATTGGGGTAAGTGGGAGGGGGCTGCAACAATCCCTGTCCAGAGAGGGATTTAGGGGTGGCAGCAAAAATAAATAAATTTTGGAAATTTTGATTTTTTCTACTTTTTCCTTCTGTCATAACAATGACTATACACGTTCCTGTAATACTTGAGACATAAAGTAGATTTGGTCAGGTGCTTTACTTCTAATCTCTTGGTTGAATAATTTATAGGTCAAATCAAGGCTTTCCATACAAAATCTCTGTAAATCTGTGGTAGTTCTCTCCTGGTACAAATATTTTGGTATATTACCTAAATAATTAAAAGGTTTTTTTTGTAGTTTAGATTTATTATTTCTTCATGAGGGCTCTTAAGTTTTTCTTACTTTTGTACCAATTTAAGAGACCCAAGGTCATGGCAGAAATTGATTACTTGTGCAAATTTACTAGCATTACAGTCGAACAAAATTAATTATCAATTAATAATTATGACCAAACAGATACAGCTGTAGGTGCTGTGCATGCAAAGTTTCAGTCAATCAATAATTATTAATTAATTAACCAAATTAAGAAGGGGGTTGATCAGGTGGAAAAAATATCACCTGAGACAGAGGGTTAAACATCGATTCAGTTTCACTTTGAAAAGTTTCTGAAAATACTATCATAAAGTTTCCTTTAAAATGTCATTTCTCAGTAACAGACACAAGACACCCTAACAGTTACCAAAATTCAATTTCAATCCCCTTAAAATTACATTGATCATTCCAAACAGATCAAATTTGGGAGTCCCCCCCCCCCAGAGCTTATGGGTCTTGACATTTCCATTCTTTTCATGTCCCATGTAAAAGTTGAAGTGTAATAGTTTCCAATTTGTTTGTTTTGTTTTCAGATTTACTGGAGAAGTCTCGTGTAATCTTTCAACAAGGTGACGAAAGAAACTACCACATCTTCTATCAATTGTTAAAAGGAGGAGATGCCGAAATGCATGGTAAAAACTTCAAATAAAATTCTTACTTTCACTGTAAAAATATTAATTATTTATAACGTAAAATCCCAATTTATAGCCCCACTGGTTTTAAGCCCATCCATTTGCCAACAAAAATATTATTGGAGGTAGCAAATGGTCCCTCTAGTTTTCGAAATGCTCACAATGTTAAGTCAATGCTCACGCACAATTTTTAAGGTGCTCGCAAAAGTAGAATAGTCTTGCTTGAATGCTCCTTTTCTAAAAAAAAACAATGCTCAAGTGCTCATTCTTTTAGTTTGAGTCACCTTAATATGCTTCTTACAGTAGCTAATACACTCTGATTTGTCACAAATAATTGTACATGTAAGCCCCCCCCCCCCCCTTTATAAGCTACCCAAAACCCCTTGATGTGAAGTTATAAATGCCCAGGGCTTTAAAGTGGGATTTTAGGGTATGCATTGTAGTCCTTATAATTTTATATTTGTATAGTAATAATTGTCACACTGTATTAACCTTTCTAAAAAGCTTCATAGCTATGACATAACTTATTGCATTTATGTTCAAATTCTTTACAGAAAAACTGCTTTTAGAATCGAGAAAGTCCGATGATTATGCATTTACTCAGAAAGGCTGTGAAACTGCAGACGGTATCAATGATGTTGAAGAGTGGAAAGGAACTCAGGTAACTGATATTTATGTTTACTTAGTTCTTAACTCCTAATTTCATTGGTTGCAGTAAAGTCTTCCTCAACTAATTACAGCACAGAATAGGTTTCTCTTCCACACTGTAGCAAACAGTGTATGTAATAAATTGAGAGTGTAAGAGAAGTCCTCTCCTCTTACTGACAAGACTTTGCTTTGCTAATGGAGTTATTTAATTGGTTGTCATAAGTTACAGATCTGACTGCGCACAAAATACATGTACACAAGGCAAACAGAGCAGGGGACCACCAAAACTTTCACTCTACTAGTAACGAAAAACCTGTCAAAGAAAACAATTTTGCTAGTTTTCTACACAGCCAATTTTTTCAAAGTTTCTCAGTGAGGCATGCCCACCCCAGACCACCAAATCTGACATCACCATGCAAGACTAAATGTAGGCTCAATTTCACACCACAGCTCTCAGTCCTTTAATTGTGTAGTTGGTAAAATTATAAAAATCAATTGAAAGCAATGTTCACAAAGCTGCTTTGTTCTTTTTTGCAGCAAGCTGCTGACACCCTTGGTTTTAGTCCTGAAGAAAAGTTGTCAATGTACAAGATCTGTGCTGCATGTCTCCACTGGGGAAATGCCAAGTTCAAGCAGAGGCCACGTGAAGAGCAAGCAGAGGTAGCTGATCCAAAAGGTAAGTCAGAAAAAACTGGATACAATACTTGTATAGAAAATTGAAAAACTGCCAGGGTTGTCATTATAACTTGAAGTTGCGAGGCCCACCTGCAAAAATATTTGGTACAAACTGGAAAAATTAAACAAACCCTCTACATGTATTATTTTCTGGCTACCAGTAACAAGTTTTAGCTGGCCGCTTCACTTTAAAAGAAGTTGTCAAATTCACCGGTTGGTTTTGGCAATCCTGAAACAGTAACAAGAATCTGACTCGAAGTGTGACCAGTCTGATGTTAGTATACATACCATCACTGGCTCACTTCAATACTTAAGACTTGTGATCTGAAACTACTGTGGTTCTTCACCTTTATGGTTGTTTTGGTGATTCATGAAAAAGTCTTCATCAGTTTTTCACCTAATTGGGAGATAATCTCTCCCACAACCTTTCCCCCGAAACTACAATGACATTGATCAATATGCTTGGAAGTATTCAAATCAGATCTCCAACTCAACTTTGTGAATTTTTTGGACAATGAAAAAGACCACAACTACACAAAGGATCAATAGTTAATCAGAAGTTGTTTGGTTTCTCTCCCAGTGCACATTTTAAAAATTTTACCTGATTTAAACTTCTTTCAGATCTGGAGAAGACTGCTTTCCTGTTGAGTATTTCCATGACTGACTTTACCAAGTCCATTGTCAAACCAAGGATTAAAGTTGGTCGTGAATATGTCCAGCAAGGTCGCAACATGCAGCAGGTGCAATAAATTGTAAACTTCTCGGTGCTTAACATCAGTTCTGTTCAACATAACAATAAAAGTATTGATGTATTACTTCCAGCTGTACCACCATCCCCCATCTCCTACATGTACCTGTATGATAAACAGTTATCAAAAAAATAATATTAACACTCTCTATCTATTAAATGTCTTTGTCCAGAAATTCAATAAAGCTGTGAGCTTTAGTTAACAAGTTAGATCAAAGTATACACTACATGTTTCATTTTACTTTAAAACGGTGCGAGTTAAAGCTATTCATTAGCTTTTTGTTGTAAGAAAAAATAATAAAATTACAGTTGATAAATGTTAAAATTATATTTGTAACAAGAATATTGCAACTGTTTTCTAAGGAACTCCTCTTATCGCTCATACATGTACAAATAGGTAATTCTTTCTCTTCCATTTAATAAAGGTTGCATACTCCATTGGAGCTCTTACAAAGTCCTTGTATGAGCGCTTGTTCTTATGGCTGGTAGAAAAAGTCAACCAAACACTGATGACAAAGGTATGCTAAATTATACTACACTAATTATACCAAAGAGGTAATGTTCCATATACCAAATGACAAAAAACTCTCAGTTGCATCACAAAGAATGCAACAATGTACTGTCACTATGAAACAAAGAACGATGGCACCTCACTTGGTATATCAAGCATCACCCTACCAAAGCACCCGCCATGTGATACGGGCATCTAGTATGCATAATTTCATCCTTTACTTGTGTACAATTGGGTTTATTCTTCAAGGCCCTATTACACTGGGCACTTTTCTTAGCAACTTGTCTCGCAATGCCATTACAAGACAAGTTGTTGGAGAATTGCACAGGGTAACATTGGTTGTCTCGCAATTAAACTACCAAATTTTTGCAGTCATGAAATACTATTAAAACATTTTCAAAGAAAATGGTCAGGCAGGGACCTTGGCCTGGTTTTGTACTGTACTGCAAGCTACAACCACACCTTTTCCATTTGTCAAGTGGGAAATGAATAATTATCAATTTTAACAGATGATACTCTATTTGTTAGGACAAAAGATCCTTTTTCATTGGTGTGCTGGATATTGCTGGCTTTGAAATCTTCAAGGTAAGTTATACATTGTACCTTTAATAGACAAGTACAGAAGATAGAGGATCACACAGAGAGAAAATAATAAAAAATTTAAACTTATTTTTTACTCAAGTATCTATTTAATGGTTTATGGGAAACCACTGTGACATATTCAATGTAATTAATTTTAGGTGGTCCAGTTGTGTAGAAAATAATGCTAATTATTGGTCTTTTGCAAAATTTTTAGCTGAACTCCTTTGAACAGCTTTGCATTAACTTGACAAATGAGAAGCTGCAGCAATTTTTCAACCACCACATGTTTGTTCTTGAACAAGAAGAGTACAAGAGAGAGGGCATTGAATGGACATTCATCAACTTTGGTCTTGATCTGGAGCCAACTATTGACCTTATTGAAAAAGTAAGTACATGTAGGCATAACATTAACATCCAGTAGAATACTTGGAGTCAATATTTTAACAATATCATCCTATAGGTTTTGATAGTACAACTGTTTCTGGTAACATTTCCCTTTGAAGTTTCTGTAGTATAAGTTTTATTTTGCACCAAAAAAAAAAAAAGCAAAATTAATATTCAAAATTGTCCTTTTATAAATGAACTGAAATGACTCTTTCTGATTATTCCTCAGCCCATGGGAGTCTTTGCCATTCTGGAAGAGGAATGTATTGTACCCAAGGCCACTGATGACACCTTCCTTCAGAAATTGCATAATGCACATGGTGATGGTAAGAACCCCAAGTACAAGAAGGCAAAGACCACTGGCAAATCAGCTGCAAACTATCACTTTGAAGTCCTTCACTATGCTGGTATTGTGGGCTACAATGTAGAGGGATGGCTCAACAAGAACAAGGATCCCATTAATGAAGCTGTGGCTACACTTTTTGGCAAGTCAACCGATCCATTCGTTGCCCACCTCTGGAAGGAATATGCTACTGAAAGTAAGTAGGCAATTCCAGCTTCTGTTCACATAAATAGGACAACATTCTTTATTTTATTTATTATTTACCACAAAGCTAAATACATTTCGCTATTTTACATTAAAAAGCAGAAAAAAAATTTCAAAACTTAAAAGAAATTGAGGGTACACATCAAGAGACATTAATAGCAGCAAGTTGGTGGAGTAGCAAGATCATTACAGGCAGAGCATTTGGGACAGATGGTCCTCCAAGTATTATATGTATCTATACAAAAGGAGTTTGAAAGTGCAATTAAGTAATGTTAATATAGGGTAGTCTTAAAAATTGATGCTGAACTGGAAGAACGAGTACAAGGCAGGAGATTGTCCCATAGATTAAGTATGCAATTAAAATAAGAATTCTGAAATAATTTGGTTCTGCAAAACGGAACAGACATATCTAGCCTACAACTGTTATGTGTGGACTGGGTAAGTGGTTTGGCTTAACATGATCAGTGATTGGAAAATTGTAGCAACCACTACAGCACTTGTAGAAAAAGGTGAAGTCGTACATTCCAAACCAATAAGAAACAGGTACAAGATTGAGTTTTAAAAGGCGCACTCCCTGAATCAGACATAATGAAGCAAGTGAATTATGAATTGAAGTCATAAAAGCAATGTTTTAATCCACAGAAAATCTTTGGAAATCCTTGGAAATTGTCAAAATGATTTTCAGAAACCCTTTGAACATTAATATTATTTTGAAGAATCTTAGGAATTTTCAGTAACTATAGACCTTCAAAATCTGCATGGCATCAGAAGGGTTTTTCTTTAAAAATTTTGGAAAAATATTTAGATATCATTTAACACTTGAGTTGTCTGGTAAAAACAAGGTCGAAGTTAACAGTTCTGCTATCAGATTCTCCAATAGTCAATTAGTTTGAAAATAATTACAGCAGCATCACTGTCATTTGCACTGGACCATACTAAATAAGCTGCTTGCTGTACATCAAACCTTGCTTGACGTACCTACATGCATGTACAGTTCTTAAGAAAGTATTCTTTCATTCTTCAGCTCATACAAAGGGCAAAGGAGGCAGCTTCATGACTGTCAGCAACAAGCACAAGGTAAACTGTAGCTACTTTGTTTATCTATACCAATGCACTTTAAAGTGCCACTACCATATGCCACAAACTCAAAATTGCACAGACTTGTTTCAGTTTCTATGCTGGAATGTTTTACAACAGGTTTTAACCAATTTCAGTAAGCACCTGAAAGGCAGCTTACAGTTTACAGATTCTAGTTCACATATTAGTACTGTCTGAAGGCCAAAGCAACAGCTGAGTTTTCTATGATCTACCATGCAACAAACATAATGTTCAGAGCTAATCTGAAAGTTTAAACACAAAATAAGCATTTATTATGTACAATGTAGTGCACTGTATTATATGCAGTGTTGAAACTTGTGGTTCATCCCTTCTGCAAATTAAACTCACAATAGGGTTCCTGCAGAGTCTTGTTTTGCATTTTCAAGGCCTTGGAAATGTCTTAAACTTTTCAAAATTTATCCTTGAGGTCTTAAAGTCTTAAGTTTTGTTGTTTTTTTCATTTCCCATGGTCAAAGTTTGGAGATTGTTATTATGCAGAAGGGGCAAGTTTTTTTTGCTTTATTTTATCTCAAAACTATTGTTCATAATTAGAACACGAGCTGTAAGTTGCACAAGTTGGTCCATATTGTAACTTTTGAAGTTTTAGAAATTGCTAGCTGATGGAACCTTGCACAGTCAGTTAGAAACTAACAAACTGACTTTCACAAATACATGCAGCTTCATTTCACTTCTTTTCAAAAGAAATATTAGATATTGTATTATTGTTTTGGTTTATAATTATATAAGTTTATTTTGTTTTGTGTACATAATAATCTAGAACAGCTCTTATAAAAAGCTACCTTGCAAGGTTCAATTAAACAACATTATCATGGTGGTAAACATGCATGTAACCAAACTATTCTTTGAACTGAACCTACTGTACTTTAGTTCCACACCACTAATAGAACTGTCTATAATACTTGTTTACTGTATCTACAGGAGCAACTTGGGAACTTGATGTCCACCCTGTACAGCACCTGCCCTCACTTTGTGCGTTGTATTATCCCAAATGAAAAGAAGAAGCCAGGTGTAATTGATGCCCATTTGGTGCTGAATCAGCTGCGCTGCAATGGTGTACTGGAAGGAATCCGTATCTGCCGAAAGGGGTTCCCCAACAGAATGGTTTTCAATGAGTTCAAACAGCGTTACCAGATCCTTGCTCCCACAGCTGTTTCTGGTGGATTCATGGATGGTAAGAAGGCTTGTGAAAAACTTCTTGATGCTATGCAACTGGAGGCCAATGAGTACAGAGTTGGATCCAGCAAGGTATATACCTTACCCTTGTGTATTATTATTATTAGTTTTTGTTACTCTTATTAGCATTAGCATTGTTAACATAATATAATAATATAATTAATATAATTATTTTCAATGATCAAGCAATGATCAAACAGAAAACTTACAAAGGTACACTGGCTTAGTTAATATCACTGTTTTGAACAAGCAATTCTGTTGTTTTTCCACGCAAAACAGGTTTTCTTCAGGGCTGGTGTCCTTGGTCAACTGGAAGATCTGCGTGATGAGCGACTGTCCAAGATCATCTCCATGTTCCAGGCTTTCTGCAAAGGTTACCTGATGCGCAAGGAGTACAAGAAGATGTGCGATCAGAGGTATTAAAGTGCAAACTTGTGCCTGAAATGCTAAACTCCAACTGATAGGAATCTAAAACAACATTTAAATTATAAGTATTGTTTTCATTTCCCTGCCTTAACCAGATTTTATGTGTATTTGATATCAGGATTGGTGTGGCTGTTATTCAGCGCAACGTCCGTAAATACATCTTCCTCAGGAACTGGAGTTGGTGGAGACTGTTTACCAAGGTCAGACTTTGATTTATATTCAATTCGAGTTTTTATAGCTACAGAGATATAAGATGAAATACCAAGTACAGATACTTGCACATTTACAAAAAAACACCTATACAAACATAAATACATACATGTACAAACACTTATACAAAGTATTACATATATCAAACACATAAACATGCATACCGGATATGTTCAGACACAAACATTAAACCTCAAACAAGCACCCACCCTTTTGGTCAAAAAAATTAAGGGCACCCCCCCCCCTCCCCCCCTCCAACGAAAAATTGTAAATATTCGGTAGAAGCTAACTTGAGCCTTTGTTTTTTAATGGAAAATAACTGACTTTCTGAAAATGTAGGGACTAGTGTGGCTGGAAATGGTGAAAACTTAACAACATAAATAAGTGCCCAACCTCGAGTAAGCGCCCAGCCTGAAAGTAGAATAAATACGAAACACGCACACAAACGAACAAACACCGCTACTACTGTACAAGCATGCGCTTAAATTCCATGAACTGAATCTTTATCTAAAATGTTCTTGAAGTTTTGCATTTGTTTATTTTACAAGTCGGTTAGTATAGTACAAGTTGCGAATAAGACTTAGACGAGGATTTTTTCTAGTTTGCGAGAATTCCAGATGTTGTTCAACAGACTACAGAGGCAACTATCAGTAGTGTTCGTTTACAACTGACAACAAGCACGTACCTCCGCAGGTGAAACCACTTCTGAACGTCGCTCGAACTGACGAAGAGCTGAGAGAGAAGCAAGCTGAGCTGGAGAAAGTCCAGAAGCAGTACGACTCTGAGGTCACTCTGCGTAAAGAACTTGAAGAGAAATTCACCAAACTGATGGAGGAGAAAAATGACCTCTTCACCACACTGCAGCGGGTTGGTAACACGTGATTCATGTGACAAATTAGGGGAATCTGATTGGTTGCCCTGGGTGTGCTCCAGTTTTGGCGGGAAAATCTGTCAGTGAATTGGAAACTAAATTGGCATTTAACAAATTTATGGTTGAAACAAAAATACACGCTTTTATATAAAGAACAAGTAAATTTTGGCCGAGCTTCATTGTTCTTGACTTTTTAGGAAATTTCAGTACTCATAAGAACAACAACAATAAGAAAAAACTTCTAAAATACTGCAAATATACCTAAGTTGTGATCACCACTGCGACTATAAATGACGTGACGTAATGGAAATTCCATCTATATAAACATTTTCAACGCTCGAAATAGTCGAGTCTGAGAAAATCAATAAAGTTTTCTTAGAAAAAGTAAATTTGGCGTTTGTTGTTCCATATCCAAGCTTTAGCTGTTCTAAGCTTGTTCTTAATTTTTGGCCAAACTCGAGCCTTGTTCTTCTTATAAAATTGTTCTTATAAAAAATATTCAGAGACTCTGGCGTCTCCCGATTTTTGCCGTGCAGTCTCCCTGTCCCCCTGTTCTGACAAATATCTCTTTGTGGGATTATTAAGCACAATTTTTACTCTAATTCCGTCCTGGCGATTTTTGATTGAAGTCGTATTTAATATTCTGCAGGCATTTAAAGAAAATTCCCCATTTGCAGCATACAAAACTACACTGTTTGAGTCATAAAAAATAATTGAAGCGGAATTTCAAAACACGCCAGGACGGTTTTCGTCTTCGGCTACTACTTTATCAACTTGCCAAATTTGACGGCATGACATTGAAAATTGAGGGAGCATTGATTCTTCGCATTTTCGTAGTTTGAGCCAAAACTTGTCACGAGAAATTCACTCCTAAAGTAAACCGCACGTCATACAATTTTACTTCCGGTGAAAACTTTCGTTTGTCATATCTCGCAAACTACTAGACGTGTTGAAAAACATTTTCTTTAACTAGAAGTTCATTTCATGTATATTGATAATCTGGGAAAATCTCAACTTTGAAGTTTTGATCCGTTCCAACATGAACAGTAACCTTAAGTGAGGGGTCGATTACTTGATTAGGTTGCAGCGATGTTGGGGAGGAGCCAAACATAAACGGAAAGGTTGTACAAGATAAGACGTAAAAAAAGTGCGCGAATTTTAAATGTTCAGTAGTCAAAGATTATTTGGGAAAAATGCAAGCAAAACATTCTTATTAAATCCCTTACCCTACTCCGCAAAGCCAAGAGGTCCGTGCATAGTTACTCTTTCTTGAACATTGCTTTTTTCCGTGCCAACAGGAGCAAGACGCCTTTGCTGACGCGGATGAGAAAATGATGGAGCTGGAAGCGAAGAAGGGCGAGTTGGAGGCCCAGGTCAAGGAAATGCTAGAACAGCTGGAAGACGAAGAGGAAGCTAGCGCTGAACTGTCGGGAATGAAGCAGAAGATGGAGCAAGAAATCAAAGACATGAAAGCAGACATCGACGATCTTGAGATGGCTCTCAAAAAGGTAATAGTTTCGATAAATCCAAAATTTGGTTACATAACTGGGTTTTCTAACTCTGTGTAGCAAAGCAAACAAAACATTTGGAAAAACTCATGTTTTGTCAGGAGCATAAACCACTTACGACAAAACAAAAGCACCGTTTAGCTACAATTTTGACAAGGATTTAAGAAATCTAAAACAGTTATTTCAGACAATTTAGCATGGTGGTTCCACTGTTTTTCTAAACCACCAACGCACCACTTATAAATGGTGGCTAATGTTTACGGTTGTTTGGCAGTTTCTCATATATCTTGATTTGCTCCTGCAAATGAATCTACATCAGTTTCAATTTAGTAGCTGCATTAAGATCAACGGTGTGTTCCAGAACGTAGCACGTAAGGCTCTTACCGCCCTTTTATTTTCATTTCATTGCCCCTGGCCCGACACCAATTTCATGTCTTCAATATTCGATGGTGTACCCCTTCAAATAAAGTATATTTGCCAATAGCCAGATTTGCCTATCACTATGAATTTTCATGAATTCTGACCGCTTCATTGAACTGTTAATCTTTGTTCCTTCTAGGCTGAAACAGATCTCGCAGCAAGAGACAAAAACATCGACCAACTCAATGAAGAGCTCGCAAACCAAGATGAAAGCATCGCGAAACTCAACAAAGCGAAGAAAGCTGTAGAAGATGCAAACGCGGTATGCTTTTTTATTCAAAGTTAAATGATAGCCGACGTTAAATTTGTTACTTTTACTTTTTTTTCCTTGTTTGTGTTTGTTGTCGTTACTGCAATTACAACTTTTGTAATTGCTCTTTGTTGTTGTTATTGAGATGTCGTTGCGAATGTTCTTGCCGTTGTCGCTACGGTTTCGTATGCTGTTGTTTTTGACTATGTTGTCCCTGTGCTTACTTGACCAGTCAAACGGAATTTTTCTTTTTACAGGAACTCGAACAAAATCTTCAGGAAACTGAAGACAAAGTAAATCATCTGAACAAAGTTAAGGCCAAACTAGAAAAAGAAAACGAGGAAACTCAGGACCAACTGGCCAGAGAGAAGAAAATACGCGGTGATGTCGAAAAGGCAAAGAGAAAGTTGGAAGGCGACCTGAAAGTAAGTAATAGTTAAGCTTGGCTAAAGTTTTGGAATCTAACTTAATTAAGAAACATATTACATATTTTGGATGTCTTGTACTTTGTCTGCAATTTTTTTTTCTTTCGTGTGTACGAATATAGTTGTTGTTGTTGACATTGTTATCATTGTTGTTGTAATCGTCATTACTTTGGTAATTTTGTTGCTGTTTTCAATGTTGAAGTCGTCGTCGTTGTTACTAATATTGTTGTTACTATTGATTACCGTGATGATGATCTTATCGATTGTTATGATGATGATGTTGCTAACCATCGATTTGTGTCCTGCAGAGTACACAGGACAGTTTGGAGGGCGTCAAAGTCGAGAAGACCAACCTCGAGGGTGAAATTCGAAAGTAAGTGGTTCTTGAGGTGCTCTAATCCAGGGGGACTAATACTCCCTTTAATAAACCTTTTTACTGTAACACTGCCTCAAAATATTAGATCGATATACCTCAAAAGACAATTTTACAATACCTCGAAAGAGCACTCCACAGTACATATAGTTTCAGATTTTTGATAAAAAACTGTCAGTTTTTGGAGTGAAAACCAGTTAAACTACTCTCGGATATTTCTGTTTGCTGACTCGTCAAAAGAGTACGTAGAAAAATAACTTATCTCCTTTTGCACACTTGAGTGCTTGAGTTAGATCTATCGAGCTTTGTCCACACATGCATCCGTTTCATTTTTGTTCATTTAACTTGGTGTTTCCGTTATGTTTAGGTATTCAGTATTTTTTTTCTCTTCTCTAAAAGACACTACACTCTTAATATTTATTTAAGCGTGGAGTAAAATAGTCCGCTGCATGTCAATCAAGGCCTCTCCCAGCAACTGCTTGCCCTATAAGTGTTCGCTGTTTTTTGTTTGTCTGTTGATATTTTTCTTTTGCTCTTCTCTCCTTCCCTTTTCTTCTTTCTTCCTTTCCTACTCACGATGTCTTTAAAATGTCAATGCAGTACTTGAATTTTGTTGTACGTTGTTGCTGTTGCTATTGGCGTTGCTGTTGGCAATTCTGTTGTTGTACTTTTGCCAGTAATTGCGATCGCTCTCTCACTTCCTCAGTTCCTACTGTTTCTAAATAACTCTTTGTTTGCCCAATTACATTAACTTTTTAGGCGAGAGAGTGAAATTTCGAGTCTAAATGTAAATCTCGACGAAAGACAATCTGAAATTGATAAACTGAAGAAGAGAATCCGGGACCTTGAGGTAAGTAGTCCAGCGGTCTAACCCTGGAGGGTTGCCTCCAGCTAAATCGCAATCGACAAACAGTTTGCTTCCTAGATATCTCCGAGCATAATAAGGAAAACCCAGAAGAAATTAAAAGAAATATATAAAGTAAATGACTGTAGAATTAGAAATACAAAAGTCCATGTAACATATAAAAGATGCAATTTTGCGTACACCTGAGGGCTGTTTGCATTTTTAATTTTGCTCAATCATTGCTCTTCATCCCATATCAACGTGTTGCATTATTTCCAACTTTATCCAGTCATCCGTGTCAAGCTGCTCTTAGTTCGAAATTAATTCTTTTCCTTTTGGAAAGAACAACAAGCTTCCGTTCTTGTCTTAATAGTTGGCAGATAGTTAGATTAAGCTTGTGCTTGTCTAAACTATCAAGCTATTTCATAAAAGGACTATCATTTTTGTTTAAGGTAAACTCAACGCAATTTTGATTTTGATTTGTACAGAAGATAAACAATAAACAGTAAACATTGCTAATACGCCATTTTATGGATAATTCGAATGCCGATTGTTCTCCTTTCACGGTGGACTGATCAGATCAGAATGGTAGCAATTACCTTTACCACTGATGTTTACCTCGAGAAAGTCTGAAAACTTATGGCATGATTGTCGCAACTGCAAAATGTGGACTGTCGGAACTTATGGCTTCTTGCTATTGCCAGACGCCAAGAAAAACGAGATTCTTAACGTATGTATTGTTCAAGCTAGTCAGATGCCCTGAAGTCGTTTCGAACTGTACAGAATTCTTGATGTTGTTAACACACAAGTGCTACATATGTTTGTGTCTGCTTTTGCAGCTTGGCACAATATTTTAAAGTTGCAGTTCCGAAGATTCAAAGTGCAAAACAGTTGCACTAAATATAAGATAGTATCGTTAAAGTGAAATCTCCGTTCTTTAAGCTAGTGTGTCGTTAATACGCGTAGGTCTTTCAAATTGTTGTTATAGTTTTCCTCAGCTCAGATCTATAAAAAAAGCTATCAAAACTTTGTTAATAACAGATTGTGTTATTGTGTCAAATATCATACCTTCGGTTCCTGAAAACTGATAGGTATTTGGTTTAATTGAGTACCACCCTGGGCGTTGGTAGGAAGTTAATGTAGCGATAAATAATCTCAGCCGGCGGGAACGATTTTCGGTCGAATGAATGTAGTTTGGAACTCTGTGTTTTTGTTTTCAATAACCGCGTCTTCTGTTCCCGATACATCAACATAAATGTTACTGTTAATTCTCCAACGAATTTGTTCCCGTTCAAAATGGGAAGCCAGAACGATTACACAATGTGTAGAGTAGAGCGGCTGTTTACCAACATCAAGTTAAGTGTTCCATTTAAGTTTGCGAGCTGACACCTCCTTCTACATTAATAACAATTGTGTTAGGAAAACCCTTCCAGTTTCTCATGAATTCTGTGTTTTGTCTCCACAGGCTCGCATAGAAGAACTCGAAGATGAGTTGGAGCAAGAGCGAAATGCTCGCGCAAAGGTAAATTTCTAATGATAAACACAAAGTAATGGCTAGGATCTCTTTAGTAAGTTTCTTTGAAAGTGGGGGATTGATTCTTTCATCAAGGATATTGAGACATCGAAGAAGTTAGACCCGTTTTTATGTCCTATTTAAAAATTCAAATTTGAGAGCTTAATCGAATTCTAACAATGTGTCTTCACACTTTACTCTATCGAATAACTTAAAAAAGTGTTTTACATATGAATAGCAACTTAACATTGAGTAATTAGCAACTGAGATCTTTAACAGAAAGTGATAAACGTGATTGCTTTCAGACTGGGTGAACAATGCGACCAAAAGGTCACAAACACCTTACAGATTACACAAACGGAAAATTATCAAACGTGAAAAATGCATGGAGTGTTGATCGAGCGGAAGAGATCTGTTTATTTTGTCTTTAGTTGCAGATCGGTGAAAGTTGTGCACGAACGATCACGCCATAGAGCTTGTCACCTCGTAAAGGTCGTTTATATTCGCTCGCATTCAGTGTAATCGTGACGTCACCTTTGATCTGAAAAACTTTGAGCGCCGGACGTCTTAAGTGACCTTTCTTAAGATTTTTCAGCGCTATTCCAGACGAAATATTTTGCTCACATTTTTGTGGCTACTGCCGTAATGAGTGGGATTATAACCAACATAGATTTGTTTAGTGCATATTCGAGATCTTGTCAACATGTTTCGGTAGGAAATTAAAACAAGCACGAAGTCTCGCGAAGATGGCGATAAATGGCAGTGCTCTCCTTGAAGTTGTTACAAGACTGGGAAATTCGCTTATACTGCATTAAAAGGGCGTTTACTGTCGAGTTTTAGAAAGAGACATTTTTGGCTTTAGCTTAACTATAAAATTCTCACCTTTTACCAAATACTTCCGGACTTGTTATTAGTTTAACACCTTCAATCATACTATCAGCACCAAATGAGACAAGTCACAGAGAACTGTGCTGCTTCTCTGGCTTTATAACTTTGCAATTTTAAAAATCGCGATTTACAAAAAGTTATTAAACTTGGTAGTCTGAAAATCGAGTGCATTTTTTTGTCGTCGTATACTCTTTCACTTTCGATTAGAAACAACTGCAAGCACACGTTCATGATGAAAAAAAGATTACCGTTATTGTTTTAAACCTCGTATTTCTTGCCATTTTTAGTCGGAGAGAGCACGGGCCGAACTCGAGAGGGAACTGGAGGACCTGGGAGAGAGACTTGAAGAACAAGGTGGTGCTACCCAAGCTCAGGTCAGCGGTTTTCACATTAGAAGAATGCCCGCAAACGTTTATTTTAAAGTCACGTGTTTAGGCACGTTTTGTATTGTACTCGAACTTATTCAGTTCTGGTACGCATTGAGTCTCGTCTCGTACTCGCGCATTTTTAGTCACAAATTCATGTTATAATAAGTTTATAAATACTGCTACTTAATGTCGATGCGAAGGGAGCAGTTGGCCGTTCTCCCGAGCCGACGGTTAAAATCCCTCTTTAAAAACCCCTTCTGGCAGGGAGGCTGACCAGCAGGCTACTTACACTAGCGTGACCGGCGGGTAGAGGACTCGAACTCGGAACTTCCGAGTTACGAGTCAGCCGATAGCTTTAAACCGCTCGGCCACATACATAGATATAGACAAACAGACAGACAGACGTACAATCATGCCAACACATGATCTCTCCCCTAAATACTCGCGGTCACTCGCCCGCGACCAGTACTGGAAAATCTTGCACGCGTGCACGCTAGCCTGCGTCGCAGACAGAACTTGTAAACATCCGTGTACATTTAAAAATAATTGACATGTCCGGCTGCCGCGCAGGCTAGCGCACCGGCGTGACTCATTTGTAACAATGGCACTCGAATCAGTATTCATGCTCATGCTATGGAAAAATATCAGAAAGTAACCCATATTTTTATCATACGCACCCTATTAATGTTTAATAGCCTGCGAGACGGCTCACTTGTGCAAAATTTGGGGAAAATCGGGGGGGGGGAGAAGAGCAGCGGAAACATTTAACTCTTTGATTTGTTCAACAGCTCGAAATGAACAAAAAACGAGAAATCGACATGGCAAAACTCCGCAAAGACATCGAAGAGCAGTCAGTGCAACACGAGCAGACGGTAGCGAGTATGAGGTCCAAACAGCAGAGCGCGCTCGCAGAGATGCAAGAAGAAATCGATGCTCTGAAAAAATCGAAATCCAAGTGAGTTTTGTTGCTTTGGATTTATTTATTATTTTTTAAGTTTGCACCATATAACCGCATTGAAGCTGAAGTAATGATAAACAAAATCATAATCGTAATGACGGTATAATAACAAAAAGAATAATAATGGTATTAACATCAGTAATATCAGTATTATTGTACATGTAAAATAGTATTGAAAATGATAATGTTTACAGGGGTTCTTTGTGCCTTGTTGTACGTCAAACCTGCCGTTATTTCATCTGGGATTTTTCAGTCTAGATAAGCACATAGATTGATGCTGTTGTTATGTTGTTATTTGTATGTTTGTTTTTTTATTTATTCGCCACAAGATACGTTTACAATAAGTATAAAATGACAGATCGAGTACAACGTTGTTGTTGCCGTTGTACACTCAGTTGTTGTGCTTGTAAAACCATAGAGTAAGTATTAAAACAAGGAAAGGTTTTAAAATAAGCACTGTACCCACACAATTCTATGTAATTTTTGTGCAAGATATGTCGTCTTGTAGTGCTTGTAAAATCATAAAGCTGGTGCATTGTTCACAATTTTGCCTAACTTTTGTGCAAATCGTAGAGCTAGTGTAATTAAAGCAATCTTCGTAGAGTCAATGCATGAGTGTTGCACCCATACAATTTATCTAATTGTTGCCATAGAGTAAATTAATCACTTATGCTTCATTTTAACGTGTTAATGATCACGTGATGCATGTTTTGTGTTGTTTGTTTGTCTGTGCAAAATAGAATTGAAAAAGAAAGAAACTCGCTAATGCATGAAGGAGATGATTTGTCTGTCAACCTTGAAGCACTCAAGAAACAGAAAGTAGGTGGTGTCTTGCACAGCCCCAGTTTCCCTTGATAATGTGTCATGTTTACTCTTCCGTAAAATAGAATTGAGAAGGAACGGATTGCCCTTCAAAACGAGGGAGACGACCTAGTGGTTAGCCTTGAAACACTTCAGAAGCAAAAAGTATGTTTTCTTTTACGTTTTTTTCGTATTTGTTATATATTTGTTATGATTTATGTTAGTTTTGAGCAACTACATTATTTGGATTTGACTTCTTCATTACTTTCATTTTTTTCTGTCACTCAATATCCTTTCTTTCGTTCTTTTATTTTCTGACGCTCGTTTACTCGCCTTTACTTTCTTTTTTCGTTTCTTGCAGTTTCTTAGTTTTGCCTCTCTTCTGATCTACAACTCGCCCTCAATTCGAATTGCGGAATGTTAAAAACGGCTGTTTCCTTGTCATTTACACTGTGCCAGTGCACCAGTGAAATATTTAGTCTAAAATTGTTAGCACCTCTGTTGTTTTTTTCTGTACTTCCTCACCACGAAAAAAGTAAATACGTAATATCTATGTGTAGAGTATGTGATGAAACAAATAAACTTAACTGAACCCGACTGAACAGTTCTCTATCCTCTTGCTCTCTGATCTTTCTTTTGCCTTTGGATCTAAGGCACAATCGGACAAAAACAATCGCGCCCTTTCAGACGAGCTCTCTGAAGCCAGAGCTCAAAATGAAGAACTAAGAAAACATGTGGCGGAACTTGAAGTGGCAAAGTCGCGTGGTGGTCAAGAAAACGCCGAAGTTTCCAGAAATCTCGAAGAGGCGGAATCAAAACTTAGCCAGTTGAGCAAAGCAAAGAAGACACTCGAACAACAACTAGACGAAGCGAAGAAGGGTTTGGAAGATGAGTCGAAGGTATAATCTAACAGAAGACACTAACTCTAGAAATAACCTTTTTCCTACAAACTTAAAAATGCATAAGCGATAACCCTGCCGAACATGAGTCCCTGCAGGAAGGATGTAGAGATAATAGCAAAACAGTTTTTCCATCTTATGCTGGCTGTATACAGTTGATATCGTCGTGTTGAAAGTCTTTTTGGTTGAAGAACACCATCGACCATACCTAACTTTTCTTAAGAAACTGCAGAAATATCGTGTTTAGACCCTATCTCAAACTTACGCCCCATTTTCGAAAAGCAAAACCTGTGCGTGTCGGTTTACTATGATGACAATAATGGTGAAAATGATATTGATGATGGTGGTGATGATTGGATTGGTTTTGGTGATAATAATCTTTTTGGGTGACGGTGCGAAAATGTCATGACAATGATACTGCTGGTAATAATGACACTGCTGTTGGTGATAACAACGACAATGATCATGATGATAATAGTGTAGAAGGTGAAGAAGGTGAAGAAGGTGGTAATGACAGTGATGGTGTAGCGACAATAATTACTTTGGTGATAATGTTGATGATAAAAAAACGATGTTTGCGATGGTGATGGAACGATTGTGCTGACGACGATGATGATGATGATGCTGATAATAATAGAAATGATTCAGTGGCGATGATCTTTTATTCGATTGCAGGGAAAATCCGACGCTCTCAACAAACTTCGAAACTTAGAAGCCGAATTCGACGCCCTCCAAGAGCAGCTGGAGGAGGCGGAAGACGGAAAAGCGGACGTGCAGAAACAGCTTTCTCGCGCCAACACCGAGTTGCAGCAATGGAAGTCTCGTTACGAGCAGGAAGCTCAGGGCAAAGTCGAAGAACTTGAAGATGCCAAGTAAGTCGCATTCGCTTTAATGGTGCTAAGCTAAGGAATTCAACTCCAAAGGATTTCAACGGCTCAAAGGCCGTAATGTTTTTAAGACTCCTTTAAGAATCGATTTTAATAAGTATCAACTTGATATTTAGTTCCACTGCAGAATTGTATGGATACCGCTTTTGTTAGTATTTTTTGTCTGTAAGTATGTGTGTACAAGAGAGTGAGTGAGAGAGAGAGAGTGAGAGACAGTGAGAGAGAGCGAGAGAGAGAGAGAGAGAGAGTGTGTACTTGTATATCTTTCGTGCTTTTATGACTCCTAGCATCATGTATTCACTAACTATTCCCGCATGACCCGGCGAATTAGCTATGCGTTTTACCAAGTGGCTTCTGCTCCCCCACCTGCATTTACCCTCAGTACAAACTAGTTGTATTTACCATATAAGTACTATTTAAAGTTATTGTTGTTTGTTGTTGTTTTTGTTTTTAAGGTGAGTTATTTTTAGTTTAAAGTTTTTAAAGCTTTAAAACAGCAACTCCTAAAAACATTATGTGGTTGTGCGGTATTAGTTGAAACAATTTGAATTCGAAAATGGAAAGTCAATAGTTTCTTATTTTTTTTTGTTGCAAGAATAAAACATGATTGCTTTCATCAAAGATTTGTCTCTCAACAGACGAAGACTTACAGCTAAACTCGTAGAGACCGAGGAACTCCTAGGACAGTTCCAAGTGCGAGCCAGCAACGCAGAAAAAGCAAAGAACCGACTTAACGCTGAACTGGAGGACGCTGTGCTTGACCTTGAAAAGGTAATTAAGAATCTCCCCTCCCCAAACCCCCCTCTCGCCCTTTCTTCCCTTGGACTTTCACTCACAGAAAGGCACGAAAGAAGTGTATCTTGTCAAAAAACTTTCATTCTTAAGGGATACCGTCGCCGGTTGAAGTCATTGGTGTAGCGTTGCTTTCGATGCTAAACTTAAGGTTTTATCAACATATCCTGCAAAGATGATAAAACAAGGGTAGATCCACGACTGTTACCTTCTGTAGATAAATGATACTGTTTAATAATGTCGATAAAGAGTCAATCTTTCATTGAAAAGCTGCAAGTAATTCCGCGTCCATTATTTTTGCAGTTATATTTATTTTCATTGTTAATCTTACGTTGCTATTCAGTTACATAAGTGCTAGTATTATTACATTGTTATTAACAATGGATTGTTTGTGATTTTATCAATCTTACAGGTCAGTAACGAGCGTGCAAACCTTGAGAAGAAGCAGAAGAAGATTGATCAACAGATAAACGAATGGAAAGGCCGAATTGACGATCTGCAGGCCGAACTGGAGGCCTCACAGAAGGATGCTAGGAACGCGTCCACTGAGGTTTGCAACTTTGATTTGCACACTTTGTCAAAGGTCGCACTTCAGTTGCTAGATTGCGTGTGTGTTTGCCCTGAAGCAAAGCGTTTGCTTTTTACAAAACTCTATAAATGTCTACACTTTACCGGATCGCATTAAGCTTCCCGCTAGCCTCGCAATTGTCTTGGTATTATTTTGTACAATTTCTCCCAGAGAACTGATATTTGACATCATTTTAACAATCTCAAAGTTTTACAACCGTATACAGGCTGCTAAAATTTTTCTACATCTTGTCGTTCTCCAAAAGTTTTGGGTTTGGATTGATTATCCAGTCAAGCAAGTCTTGACAGATAGTATTGCTACGCTTTTGCGACCTATTCCATACCCGACATCAATTTTTGGCCGTTTTTGACAAAACAGAGCTTTACCAACTAAGTTCCTCTCGATAATGAACAGGCGTACAAGTTAAAGGCTGCTCTTGATGAGTCTGGTGAAATCGTCGAGAAACTGAAGAGAGAGAACAAGAGTCTCCAAGGTAACAAATTACTTTACGTTCGTAGTTGTTTTCATTCCTAATTTGTTTGTTAAATAAATGACTGAAACTCTAAAATTGTATTTCCTTTTTGCTCATGTTTTATTTTGCATTTTTTTTCCCATAACGACCGGTGTGCATGGCACCAATAGAAAGCAGGCTTTTAGTGTACTTTATTGAGACGCTACTGCAATTGTTACTGTTTTAAATATATGATGTTTTTACCGTGTTTTAAATAAAATTACAAGTTTTAATTTCTCACTTTCAGGCGAGATTTCCGACTTGGCTGAACAGCTAGGCGAGGGCGGAAGGTCATCTGTTGAGGTTGAAAAGGCCAAGAAGAAGCTGGAAATGGAACGAGACGAGCTTCAAATGGCCCTCGAGGAGCTGGAGGCGGCCCTGGAGAGCGAGGAAGGCAAGGTTGTCAAGCTGCAGCTGGAAATATCTCAGTCCAAACAAGAGAACGATCGCAAGCTGGCTGAGAAGGACGAGGAGCTGGAGTCGACTAGGTCAGCGGTTAACAGTAATAACGTCATAAGCTGTTCTGAACTCCTGGTTCCGAACTGTATAATTTATGGATGGAATAGGTGTAGCAGATGTTGGCTGATGAGGGTGAGGCCAGACGAGGGTAATGGTTTGAAACTGTTCAGTTTAGGTTATCGTACTCCACTGCAGGCAGGAACGGATGTAGCGAATGGTGATGAGGCCGCACAAGGGAAATATAAAATGATTTCTAACACCATTCTTCAAAAACGAGTTGTAATAAGAGGGCATTAGCTTTCCTTCACAAAAAGCAGCTGTACTATTTTTAATTTGTTAGTTCTTGATAACATCCTCTGTCTCTTATGATTTGTTTGTCTGTCCATCCACTTGAGATTTTTTGATAGTTTTATGTGTTTTTGGAAGATAACAAACCTGCTGTTGTCGTTGTCGTCGTCAGTGATAATAACGATGATGATGGGAAGGTGATAAAGAAGATGATGATAATGATATTGATGATATTAATGATGGTGATGGTGATTGCGATTTTTCTCAACTGATACAAAGACAAAGACATTTTTCAAAGCAAAAAGCAAAGTTGTTCCTTGTCTATTTTTTTTTTGCTTTATGATCTCTTTACAAACACTGATGAGTTGACACTTTTCCCGCTGTCCACCAACAGGAAGAATCACAACCGCCAGTTGGAGAGCTTGCAGGCAACTCTGGAGGCCGAGAGCAAGGCCAAGAACGAACACCAGAGGCTCAGGAAGAAGGCCGAGGCATCCGTCAACGAACTCGAGGCACAACTCGACAACGCTGCCAGGGTAAGTACAGTTTCGCTTTAGAGAGGTTTGTATGAGCATGTCTGTTGCAGTGTTGGGGCTTCTGCAAAGAGAAAATAAGAAAAACAAACTAATAGAGCTTAAAATCAGCAAGCATGTTAGTACTTAGGTTGATAACGAACAAATGGAAGTCTGGATGAATGAACGAACCAACGAATGAATGGATGCATGCATGCATGAATGAGTGAAGGAAATAATTACTGTTATTCTTAACTATTCCCCTCCACCTTACTCATTGATGTGCAGTCCTGTTGGTAAATTTAGTTTTAAATAGAGTTTGGTAATTTACGGACACGCCGGTTTATTTTCGAGCTAAGCGTTTTATTGAGAATTAGCTTTACATAACTGGTGAATCGACAGTTGTGTGCATCCTCCCCCAACATGTCTGAATTTTATATTGTTGACGTTTACAGGCTAATGGGGAGTACCAGAAGAACATCAAGAAACTGCAGGCTCAGGTGAAGGAGCTGCAGCAGTTGGTAGAGGAGGAGCAGAGAAGTCGTGACGAGGTCCGTGACGCTGCTTCCAAAAACGAGCGCCGCGCGGCTGAACTCAACGCAGAGCTGGAGAACACGCGAACAGCTCAGGAACAGGTCAGTGGAAACTCTTACCTTAATCGATTCATTAAGAACTTCTAGACCACTAGAAAACTGGGTAGCGTTTCTTTTTGATGATCAAACATTGACAATAATGGTTGTTTAAAAACACGTTAAGGATGAATTTGTTTGTCCTTTTACGAGTCGTTACGAAAGGACCATTTTATGCAGTGGGGGATCGTGGAAGGAGAGGGGATGGAGGGGAGGTGGACCGTCTCATATGGAAAAAAATTTATTTTATTTGTTTGAAAATTTTTGATGGATTCTGTCTTTAATACAAGACAAAAATACAATACATGTTGAGCTTATCGCTAGTTTCTAAGAAGATTACCTCAGTTGGCACTTTCAGTCTTGCTAATTTTAGGCATAATAGTTTCAAAGAGCACTTTCCTTCAGTTTTTATTTATTTCAAAGAATGCCCAAAAAGAAGAATCGTAAGAAATTAACTAAATAATAATTATGGAAACATTTACTGATATCTTGTTTTACTTCTCCCCAGGCCGAGCGCGCCCGCAAGGCAGCTGAAGCTGAACGTAGCGAGTCCGCTGACCGCATCGCCGAGCTGTCGGCACAGGTGAACAGCCTCACTCAAGCTAAGCGAAAGCTCGATGGCCAGGTTCACACCCTGCAGGTAAGTACTGACTGGATGTTGTGTGTGTATCGTTGCACCGATCTGCCAACCTTGTCATAAGGCCCTTTTCACTCTTGATTTCTGTTTTTCTTGGTTATCATCTTACCCTAAAGCTCATCAGCCCTTGTTCGTGACCGTGAACTTGAGGGTCCGAATGGGGCTGCCGAATTTTCAGTAATCAGTTACCTTTTTGACCGACTCTCAATATTTAGGTTTAAGTGTTTTTAGCCGATTGTAAGTAATCAATTAGATTTTTGGATATCAATTATCAGTGATCAACTAAAATTACTCGCAAATTTTAGTAATAAAAATTAAAATTTTTAACTATTCTCAGTAATCAGTTAACCCCATTCAGATCCTCGGAACTTGTCTATATCAGTTTTATTTGCGCCTTGTTTCGCCTTTCCCTAGTCCTTCTTCTTGCTTTAACCACGCCTATTGACTTTGTTCCTGTTCTTGTCCTTGCCGATTTGTTCTTGTTCTTGCTTTTGTTCTTGTTCTTTTCTTTGTCGTTGCCCAATCAACCTTGCCCTTTGACCTCAGTTATGCTTTACCTTTGTTTGCTGTTGTTCTTCTGATCTGTACTTGCTCAGTTACCTTCCAATACCTTTGCGTTTTTCTTTTTTGCTTTACGCTTTTGTCCTCGTTCTTGTTCCTTTGTCTCTTTTTGCGTCTATTTTGTTCTTTGTTTGTCCGCAAAACTGATCGATATTTTCATCTTGTCTCCTGATCTAATTTGGGCCTTTTATAATATTTATTTCACAGGAAGAAATGGAGGACTTCGAAACAGAGACAAGGAATGCGGATGACAAATGCAAACGCGCCTTGGCAGAGGTTCGTTGTTTGTTTCGAATATGTACGATACCGTATGAAATAATGCGACTGTTTTGTTTCTCTTTTTCGGGTACTTTTTGGTCAAATTCCGAGTGTAAACTCATTTAGAACAGGAGAAAAGCTTCGTCTGCCCTAATTATTTCCTTCATTCATTCACTCACAGGTGGCTCGTCTGCAAGCAGAGCTCCAGTCCGCACAAGACCAAGCTGCTGCCTCTGATCGCAACCGGTTGCTGTCCGACCGCAGGGCGAAGGAACTGGAAGGTAAACTCGAAGAGCTCGAGTCACAGGGCGGAAAAGCTCTGAAGGCCCAAATCAAGAAACTGGAGTCGAAGGTAAGATGTGCTTCAACTAAACTGGAGGATAAACTCTACTTGCTAAAGCGTCAAGTCATTAAAATGTTATTTTACCACTTTAATTTTTAAGAACAATTTGAGACTGGAACTGTCAAAAAATTTATAAGATATAGGGGATAAATACATTCGTGTATACTTTGCTACCAATAACGCAAGAAGTTACTTGCAAGGTTGTCCAACTCTTTGTATAAGACTTTTTATGCCTTTTTGCCAGAGTAAATTTAATCTTTTGTAGTTTTACTGGGTATTAAGTTAAGCAAGCACAGTTCTTCATAATGGCGGGTTGTCGTTAGGTAATCTTAGTAATCCTTTTAGCCAATCGTGCAAGGCACTACTTGCAAAAGCGTCAAGTTGTTTAGCCAAGACAAGTGTAATGTTTTCACATATATGTTTACAGTGGCTAGTGGCATGGCTGATCTTTTGTTTTTCAAACGCTAGTTGTCTCATACGAAGGGTAGAGACCACAATTTGCAGTAGTCACCTAAAAATCCTGCGGATTTGACACCCAACCAGTATCTTCTAACCTTATATTTGCTTATACATTCTGTGCTTTCAGATCAAGGATTTGGAGCGCGACTTTGACGCCGAAGTTCGCCGAAGCAATGAGTTCCAGAAACTTGCCAAGAAATCTGAGAGGAGACTGAAGGAGATCGCTTTCCAGGGAGATGAAGACGCCAAGAACATCCAGCGTCTGCAGGAGCAGTGCGACAGGCTTAACAACAAGATCAAGAAGATGCGTGTGCAATTGGATGAAGCGGTATGAATAACCCTTGTTCTCTATCATTAGAGTTCGTTTTTCATCAATAGCTTTCATTCACCTCTTTTTCATAAAATTAATTTGATGTAATCTGGTAGCATGACCGACTAGAGACCAACCAGCCGTCAACACTAAGATATTTATTACTGAGGGGACATAGGACGTCTCATTCATGAGTTTTAATTTAAGAAACCACTTGTACTTCTTGAATCCATACGAGCTCACTGTCTGTTCAGTTCTCTTACTTCTTGTCAATCCTTCTGGTTCTGACCAATTTAGTTTATTGTATGCTCTGAAGACTCTGGTAAACAAGCAGAATTACTCTTGATTTATGAGGGTTTTTCATAACTGTTTTAAACGTGAAGACTTCGTTTCTGTCATTTTCTTTAGTAGAAACTGTAATGAATTGATAAAAAATTTAAAGGCTTTGCTCAGAAAAAAAAGTTTACACATACGTTTTCCTAACAGGAAGGACTTGCGGCCAGCAACCTGAGCAAGTACAAGAGGACCTTGGACGAGCTTGAGGCCTCCGAGGAACGCGCCGAGGCTGCGGAGAAGGCGATGCAGAGAGCCAAGCGAGGAGGAAGCGGCGGTGTCGGTTCTGGCAGCCGCTCATCCATCGGTCGTCAGGTCTCAGAAACTTCTCCTTGGCTTAGCACCAATAATTTGTATCCTAGGTCTTCACGACGTAAGACAAACAGATGCTCTGCCATGTTTTAAGTCATGTGCCGGACTGAAGCGAGTCTGGTATCTTTTGCAGCTCGACATTACTGTGCACAGCGTTCGTTTTCCCCAGCTGCTGTGCAGCTCTGTTCTCAATTCTGAGGCCAAAAAAAACGATACAAACATGTACAAACTGCCTATGGGAGTTGTTTTAACATGTTTTTTAATACTCTGTATAGCCTCAAGGCGTCGGAGAAAGCATCACATTTCTCGTGAGCACGATGCGTGAATCGGCAGCATTGCGTCGACCAAGTTCGATAATTTCGTTACAATGCTTAGTTGCAAAGGAGACTTAATTGATTGAAGCATGATTGTTAAAGCGCCTCAGTTGCTGAAGAGTTCTGTTTATGTTAATTGCTATAACAAGGAATTCGCTAATGAACGATAACGAAAACATTTTGTTTGATGCATGCTGACAGGCTACAAATGATAAGCGTAAACCTCTCCCCGCCCACACCTTCAACTTTCACGAGAGTTTGAACTTTACTATTGTGAATTTGACATATTGTTAACTTGAGATTTATTCTGTCATTCATAAGATCTGATCTTATGCGAGAGCGCTGCTTGACTCTTCTAATATTCCAGAAACGCTAAAACAATACAAACAATGTAAACAAGTATAAGCCTTTATAGTTCGAACTCAGAAATCTATAATCCAGTCTTATGACATTTTCACACCTCATTAGCGTTTTTAAGTTTGAGCATGATTTTCTCTGAGTTTCAAGATACTTTATTGTCCTGATGAGAATGCCAATAAAAAGAAATTAATTCTTAAAACAAAGCAAAGAATGACAAATGTGCGACGTAATTCTTATTCAAATGAGATTGGTTTCTAACAATGGTATTCAAACAGACAGTGATACAGCCGTTTCAGGAAAGTTGATTGTTCAATTCTTGTCTATTTGACTCTTATCTTTTTTTTCTGTCAATGCAGCAGTGTTTTTGTTTTTTTCCGGAAACATCTTCACTTTTTGTTGGCCAAATTTGTTGATGCTTGTAAATTGCTCTGTCTTTTACTCGCCATTTTTAGGACCATAAGAACTTTATCTTGTTATGACTAAACCTGATATAAATAATTTACGCGCAATTCTTTCATTACTGCAGTAAAAGTAATCACCAGAGTTTTTTGAGTAAAACAACAAAAAAACTGGAGTTTGGTCATTAGAACTATAAGTTCGACTCGTTTTTGGCTCACGTTTTTGTAAACTTGAAATAATAACTTAAAATTAGCTCTTTAGTCGTGTGTATGAAGCTTCGATGTCGCCTTTGTTATCTTTTGACGGAAGGTAAATATTGAAAGACTTGGCGAATAGTCTGTCAGCATTTATGAAACCTTCTGTATTGTACGGGACTATAAAGCTGGTACTCAACGGTGAATTGTCCAGTCGCCCAGCTACAAGCATTTGCACCAAGAAATGACAA
This sequence comes from Umimayanthus nakama, assembly GCA_027574985.1. Lineage (NCBI taxonomy): Eukaryota > Metazoa > Cnidaria > Anthozoa > Zoantharia > Parazoanthidae > Umimayanthus > Umimayanthus nakama. The sequence continues at coordinate 37,327 of JAOBRG010353241.1, forward strand.
CTTTGGCCTTTTTGAAGATCTGAAATAGCTTCCGAGATCACGTGCTCCTGATTTTAACAAGTCTGTCTTTTCCTTTTTGCGTCTCTAGCACTGGCCTAGCTTTGTACACTTGTTCTTTTTAGGAGCCTTTTGAATATCAATTCTAAAGAAGCATTTAATAGTTAGTAAACTTAAAAAAATTACGTAAGATAAATGACAATTAAGTAAAAATGTTTCGATAGCCATGTCTCTTGCTGAAAGGATTTTTCTAATGACCAAAAAAGCAACCTGAGATAACTTAGAGCTAATGATAGCAGATTAGGGTTAACTAGAGTAAAAGCTAGCAGGCTGTACAGTCAGTGCATGTTTAACGGTTTCCTATTGCATGTTTGTGTTGTAGGGGTCCAGGCGTAGCGCCAGCCCTGCTTCCGAAGGCTGATCGGATACCCGCCTTGAGATCCGTGTACGTATTGCCGAGAGAACGAAGTTCACCGTGTGCCAAAAATTGGCCGCCCCGTGGGCTCGCTCATCTGCACATACGTATACAATCGGTCAATCGCTTCGCTCGCTTTGACTTCGATCTCTTGTGAAACACTCGCTTAATTCCTACACGTTTTTCGATTTTTATTTTTAAACCATTATTCAGGTTGATGAAGAAATTCTCTTTCTTTCGTTCACTTTCTTTCATTTGAGTTCCGCTTTTCTTTTTGTTACGGAGCATGCAATTCTTGCGTTACACTGCATTTTCCATGTTGTACTTTCCGTACATTGTTTACAGACAGGTCTTTGATGCTAATAAGCGTTATCTTATCGTTTTCACTTTATCTGGCATATCAACTTGTACTGTTAATTTATTCATGCGTTTAGTTGCTGCGCGCATTACTGGTCGACTTGTCAGTCACTCGTCGCTATACCAACGCTCACTGTATCTAAAAAGTGTTGAACAATTTGGTATTGCTTGCATCTTATAAGAAAGTTGTAGCGAGAAGACACATGATCTATTCTGTGCTCAAGAACTAACCGTCCGCGTTTATTCAGGCCAATAACAAGAATCACTGACCGCTTATCAAACTAACAAACTATCGACAGTGGAGAATGATAACAATGACGGTTGCGCACTCGACACAAGTCAGTAGTATCTTGACAAAAGAACTTCTAACGAATTGTTGTCACGTTATCTTAATAGATTTTTAAAATGGTCGTAGCTAGCAAGGGGAGGGAGAAGGGAGGGAAGAGAAGCAATTCAAGACGGCGAGAGTGCACTGTTACAAGAAGTTATTATCTCGGCATAAACTCTTATGCCTACTGCTATTAGAACATACCCCCCGCTAAAACCGTTAGCAGCGACCTTAAAAGCTGAATTTTAAAAAGTCTTGATATTCAGCTAGACAAGTTAAAGGAGCTGACAGCTGACATACACCTTTTTTCTGCTCTCCACAGCTCAGTGATTATCGACGAAACAACAGCAGTCGTGCCGTGTCAACAGCTTCACTGAATGATGACGATGATGATGATGATGAAATGTAGCTTAGATAGTTTTATAGTGTGCTTCTCTGGTAACTCCAGCTTTTATAACTCCACTCCAGTTTAGGAAATTTATGTATTTCCGCTCAAAATTAATTTTCTACTAGCATTTTCTAAACTAATTTACCGATTGAATTTTCTATCGAAGTTCAGCTGGCCGGACTTCGTACCACAGAGCGTCTAGAAATATTTTATATTGGTATTTTTGTTACGGTGGTGTAGACGATTTTGCAAGAGGATGAAATGTAGCAGATATGTTACCAGCTGAGGCGTGGTCTCCACAGTTGTGGTGCCTGTATTTGTCTCGAGATGCAGATAAACAACAAATAAAGAGTGTTTAGCACAACATGTCATGGTTCTCGTCTGTCAATGAGAAACATGTCCTAAGTGGTGGACCCTTACATGTCCGGGATATATGTCGGGTGGGCAGAATTTCTTTGTACGGCTTTCTTTGGCGCATTTTGGCCATGCTTGAATCTTTTTGGGATGTATGCCCTTTTTTACTGATGCTCTTTTTAGGGACATTTTGGTTTTGCAGAATTTTTTTATAGTTGGGGAAGGGGAGGGGACGTAAGATTGCCTCAACCAGTTCCCAAATAACTGGGAACGATTTTCGCAACGCGGTCATGGAAAATCTGGAAAGAACTTAAAGTGTTTTAAAACCCTTCGGCTGATTTTGTTGACTTTAAATATTTAGAGCGTCCCGAAAAGAATTATGGCAAACTCTTTACTTTTTATTCAGCTTTATCTTCGTCCCGTAAAGTAATCGCCTCGAGTCGCCCTCTCTATCTTGCCCTGTACAAATAAAACAAAGATTGGCACAAGTGTTATGGTGACGTAAAAGTAAGTTAAAACCACCAGAAGTTAAGTTTGCTTCATGACCTTGCCAGGACCAACATCATGGTAAGGTATGCGCTTTAAGCTTGGTTAGTTGTGTAACCGGTGATGCGCACACACAATTTGGTCACCGTTCCTCTCGCACTCGGTCTGTTCAAAAAGGCCTAACGATTTTGGCAACTTTGACACTTAATTACGGGACGAAGATAACGTCAAATCAAAAAAAATTCCATTCGTCTAATGAACCTCAAAATATTCAATATCACCGAAATTCGCATACAGAACATTTGTATTACATGTATACATCGAGAACATTTGCATTCTTCAACTGAACACAATTCCTATTGCTCGTGCAGCATCGTACCATGTACTCCGACCCGTAACAATAAAGCGGCGCTAAGAAATATTGTTTTCTATTGTTTCATCCAGCGGTATGCAAAAAAAACTTTAAAACGCGTCCGCAAACGTCACGGGCTTGCTAATCACTCTTCCAGTCCCCGATGATACAGCTACTTTTGACTACACTACCCAATCGGACACAACACAATAACCCAACCTCATCACAACTGTAGACAGCTATTTCAAAAAAGGCTGTCATAGTCAATAGTCCAGTACTGGAACCGAAAGGAACTGTGGGATTCAAGCAGCACAGATAATCACTACTGTTAACATTGACTTTGCAAAATATGGAATGCAGGTTTATTATATAATGCCACGGCAATGCAGTAACAACCTTTGCTGGCGCAATATCACTCATTATGAGTGTACTCAAAGTTCCTTTCGGTTCCAGTATCGACTATTGACTATGACAACCTTTTTTGAAATAGCTGTAGATAAATGAGCATGTAGGACAGCAAGTGCCACAAGCCGGTTTATTTTGGTTGTCATATGCATACAAAGTCCGCTCTCACATGCATAAATGTTATGTTTGTACGCTTCATACGAGTTAAAAGTAGTGTAATAATACTAAAACTAAAAATAACAAGGCTAATTTGGGCACCGACCGGATCCGAAAAACCAAAATCCTGTGGGACTGAGGAAACGTATTCTCCAAACCCTATGCAAGTGCCACTCCCCTATGGAGGTTAGGGGAATGCTTTAACAAAAAGTTGGCGAAGGAAGCCGAACCTAGACTGGTTCAATTCTCTAACGGTTCGTTATTCATACTACTGACAAATAACCCATTTCACACACCTAACAGTCGGTATACAGTATGTTTGTACAACATGAAGTGTATAATTTACATCGACAAACTGAAGAGGTCGTAAGACGAAACTGGTTTTTATGTCGAGAATTTTCATATACATGTCAAAGATTTTTAAATAGTTGTAAATCTCAGTGTGTACGAGAATTAATGAACAGTTTTAAAAGATTTAAAAATGAGTTTTAACAAAGCTTTTCTGGCTTCAATCCGAGCAATCGCAAGAAGTACTGAATTTTTAGGAAAACTATTCGAGGTAAGTTTTTCCACGTTCGATCACTCCAGTATTTTTCACTATTTGATATCAATGAAAGATAAAAAATTTAATGGTTTAAGCAGTAGTTTTGTTTACCAAGTTATGAATGTATATGATGATACATTAAAATCATAAGATTTGCAGAAAAATAATTGTTACCATACAGTAGATGTATTTGTGTTGTTCCTATCAGTATTGGACTTACACTGATGTTAACGCTTAAGTTTTAAAAGAGCCAATAAACATAATATATTATTATTTTGATAGCGGTATACGCGCAGGGGCATGCGCACTGTTCCCTATGTAACTGACAAATATGCATTTGGTAGCACAGCTGTAAATAGTTTCTTTGCCTTTTGGGTTGACTTGTGTGAATGGGGGAAAAAATCTTTTAAAATTTAAATATGTACCCAACCCCTAAGAAATAAGAACATTTTATGAAGTTCTCAAACAATTAAGAACTCGCAGCTCTAAAATTGACATTCTTCGTGTAGAAATTAGAAAAAGAGTTTATACAAAGCCCAACGATTTTTCGGGAAATTCAAACTGCGGAACTGATCCTGGGTTCTGTTCTTAAATTATTCATTTTTTTCTCCAAATTTGAGCTTCAATGTTCTTAAAAACTGTGTTTTTTACAAATGTACATTTACATACTTTTGTACATGTGTATTAAAGTTTTCTCCGGCGACGCGATCGTTTGGCACCCGCTTCCGGTTATCACGGACGACCGGAAGTTGAATCAAGCGTCCCCAGGTCTTATCCGTTTCTAATTGGTGGACAAGCTCTCACATGATCTGCAGGTCGAATTTAAAACCCTAAGTTTAATTGTCATGCAAATCTTTTCCATCTGATATTTTTTTTCTTCTCTCCTGCATCTGTGATTCCAGGGCTGAACTTCAGTACTCAATCAAATCTTACTACCTTTCAAGAAGTCCCCCTACCTTCACTAGCCTGACGATGGCTGGATTGGCTGAATAAACAAAGCAGAGAAGCAACTGCCATATATCTTAGCAGATTCAATAAATTTGAACTTGCTGTTCAGATCTGTTCTACCAAAATCCAAGCAATAACAATGCATTTTAAAGGAGTTCTTACTGTTGTTGAGCATTTGGAACGTGGCCGAAAACAAGAAACCGAGGTCCGATTGTGCCCGGATAACCAACTGTTCAAGGTGAGTTTCTTACTGTGTCTAACATTGTTTGTTGAGCTGCGATTGCAGCGGCCATGAAGACATATTACGATATTTACAACCATAAACAATATACGCCGCTTTTGTGCCTTCAAATTTAAATTTCCTTAAGGTACTATTTCATTGAAATTAAACGCTTCAAAGGAAATGACTTTGAATAAAAATAATCAAAAATTTGTATTGAAGAGGGTATAAGATCTGGCTCACTGGGTCTCGTCTAACGTCAGCAGCTTAATCTGCATGGAAACTGCCTGTTGTTGCATCTGCCACCCGTAGGCCGAGCCCGAAAGGCCAAGGGCACAACCGAGATCAAATAATTTGCTGTCCTGTCAAAAATTGTGCTCGATTGTCTTGCTAGCTGCTAAAGCAAAAGATTTTGCATATTAATTGGCTGCTGCATCTGACCTACATCTGTTATATATGGCCATTTGATCGAGACAATAAATGAGTGGATGACGGAAAAAGTTGAGTGCTGAAGAAACTAAGGAAACCCCGCAGATCGCCGGAAAGGGTTGACTCTTGTGAAATTGCAGTTCCGTGACCTAAATACTTGCTAGTAGAAAAACATCCATGGTTAACACGTATATTATGAATCATATTTTGTTCGCAATATCTTTACTTGGAGTTCCCTGGAAACAATCAATCTCGCTAAGTGTGATAAACCTGTAAACCGCATTGTCTTGGATTCACCTAAGACAACGGGTACCTTACTCTTTTGCCGAAAGATCATTTTCATTATCTCAACCTTGACCTTTCTTAGATCGTGTTTCAATAAAAGCACATTCACTCTTTCTTTCAGAGCCATTTTTTATGTTTGTAGAGCCGTTACATGAGAATAAGAAAGGCCTAAACTTTCTTTTTCTTATGCCATGAGCCATCTTTATCCGATACATCTTGAGCACAGAGCTAAGAGTGAAACCCCATTGTCTGTAGGTGTGTGTGACGGCCAACGGGGTTTGTTATTTTGAAAGAGCTTTCACTATTTGAGTTTTTTGTACTTTTAGCGGTCTTTTCTTAAATGGGGTGATGAGTTTTGGAAAACATGATTCCCGTACCCCGGGAAATTTAGTTTCCTTATAAATGGCAAATCAAATCAGGACCAAATAAGCGGAGTTTATTTTAGCATATGCCGTATTTATTCGATTAAGCGCCCAACCTCGAACTAGCGCCCAGCCTGAAGGTAGAAAAAGTTTGTTAGCGCCCAGCCTGAAGGTAGAAAATGCTGATTAGCGCCCAGCCTCGAATAAGCGCCCACCCCC